>RJWM01011350.1:0-60217 GCA_004363535.1 Dasyprocta punctata | reverse complement strand
GGAAGGTTCCAGAAATGGGCAGACCGGAAGGGGAAGGTCCCACAAGCAGATCAGGTGGAAGGGGACGGGCCTATGAATGGCCGAACTAGAAGAAATGGAAGTGGGCGGAACAGAAGTGGGCAGTGATAGTTGTGGTGGGGGCACGATTCCCTGCGGGTATCATCAGGGGTCAGGGGTCAGGGGTCAGCAGTCAAGGGCATGCTGCGGAGTTCACTGAGCAACCTGGGCAACTCTGCTCGATCTAACCTACGCCATATTTTGAAAGGTTATGAACATAAGTGAATTTTTTTTTTTTTTTTACTTAATCACCTGGATGGTTTATTTAAGCAACTTATCTGAATGTTGCTCAAATGTGACCGTTTCATTAAGTGTGGTGATTTTTGTGGTTTATTTAATATCCTAAATCTTTATTTGACTAGCGTTCTCCTCAGGACTTGAGTCCTTACCTGAGGCCTCTGACGGAGGCGCTGGGGGTCAGGCAGTCACTCACGTGCTGAATCCCACCAGCAACGCTGGACCACTTTGCGCTCTCGCTTCTACTGAATTTTTAATTTCGCAACATTTCTAGCACCCAAGGCCTTACTGTTTTCTTGTGTAATGTCCTTCTAGTACAGACTGTTTACATTTTATAAACTTATTATCTTCTTTATAATTTGGAGATGAATTTGAATTTTTTGAATTTACTCTCATAAATTTCCCTTATGTTGAATAAAGTGTGGGGGAATCAGTTTGTATTTATATAATTTTAAATTTTCAGAAAAGTGTCAAAAATAGTACAAATGACTTTTGCCCAGATTCACCTGTTACTCACATTTGCTTTGTCTATCATGCTTTCTAGCTATATACTTACATTTTCCCTCCATCATTTGATAGTCAGCTACACGTCATGCCCTTCTAATCCTAAAGACTCCATGTAGTACTGAATAATTTTCTAAAAATTATTTTCTTCAAACAAAAGAAAAAAACCCTACAAATCTAGAACTGTAATTCTATAACCCTTAAAATAAGGAATCATTTCCAGTTCCAATCTGAAGTTATTTTTGAATTTTGTTGTTCTTTTTGTGTTTGGTTTCTATAGTCTTAGGGCATACAGTTTTTATTTTTTATATATGAAGTTAGTTTCCTCTGCCTTCCTAAAACTGAACTGTAATTCAGTTGGGAGTTTTCCATTACAGGAAATTCTGATAAAAGTATTTCAAAGGTTATGAATTAATATCACATGATAATTATAGGGAAAAAAACTGTATACCTCAAAGTTCTGTGCCCTCTTTGTGTCTTAGCAGGTATTACATATTGAGATGTCACCTTATTAGTAAGTTAGAGTTTATTTATGTAACATTTTAGAAATGTCACTTTACACTGTTACCTCTGGCTGCCTAAGGCCTGGTATAATGAGAGTACATAACTGGTATTCAATAAATGTTTGTTGAATGAATGTAATACATTCAGTATATTTTAAGTTTTTGTTTTGTTTTGTTTTGTTTGGTGCAAGGGATTGAACTCACAACCTCGTGCTTGCCAGGCAGGTGCTTACACTATTGAGCTAAATGCTCAGCCCTCAGTATATTTGAAATGAGTAATCACAGAACTCAGCTTAACAATATGTGTTCTATTTTCCTTTCCCTCTTATTTTCTCTGAATAGGGAAGGGGGAAAAAAGACACTAACCCACTAAATAAGTCACTCTTCGAGACTCAGAGAACTAAGTGATTTGTCTGTATAAAACTTTAAGGACATTTGTACTCTGGAAATATGGTAAATAGTTTTAAATGGTAATTTTGTGTATACACCTCCCTAACTCTCCTTAACAGTCCTTTCCTGTGAAGTCTGAAACCCTCATTCTAAATCCATATTTCAGTTCGCAAGTTGTTTCTTATTTGACTTTTTTTCTGCCTAGCTTCTGACCCACCCTTTCTTAAAAAACAAACAAAAAACTACTCTATTATGTTGCTTCCTTATATTTTGCTTTCTCCTAGATTTCTTATTTTTGGCCTTTTCATTTATTCCTTAAATGTTATTTCTCGGACTTTATCATTCTTGTTCTTGTAATCACTGTACCACTGTCACCCTTGGGTAATTCCAGTTCAGTGATTTCTAAGTCCTCATCTTTAGCCCAAACGTCTCAGTCTGTCTCCTTCCCGCACTGCACTTGTTCCACAGTCCCCAGCATGCGTCTTCAAACAGTTGTTCTCCCAACAAACCACTCTCGTGTCTATGTTCCTTACTTTAGTTAATCTCAGGACAATTTTTTTCTATGTTTTCTCAGCTCATTCCTCTCCTCACCTATTAGTTCTAAATTCTGTCAACTTTACTACCTCCACCTTTGTGATACATCCCTGCTTTTGCATTTTCATTGCTGGTACCAAAGGACTACATGAACCCGTCTCCTTGTGGCCTGTCTCCTCTTTGCTCTACAGTGTTATCAGAACAGGGCCCCTAGAAGCACTCTTGCAATGTTACTCTCTGTTTAACACTCTTTAGTGACTTCATGAACTCTCTGGGGAGAGCCAAAGTTCTCAACTTGGTATACAAGGTCTTCTCCTATGTCTTTCCCATCCAAAATTCTTCTTTTTTTTTAATCCAATGTGTTTTATTTTGTTTTTTTGTACCGGGGCTCAAATTTACAACCTCACACCCACCAAGCAGGCACTTACATCACTGAGCTAAATCCCCGGCCCTCATCCAAAATTCTAATAAAGCAGACTTACAGTTCTTCAGATGCCACACGTGGCCGGGCCTCCATACCTTGTAGATGGTGCATCCCTTGAGTCAAGTGCCCAAGCCATTCTTTCAGCTGAGAAAATTCCAGGCATCCTTGCAACCTCAGTGTCATCTTCTCTCTGTGGAAATTCTCCTGCTCCATTCAAAGAGAATCTAACTTACTTTTATGTCACCCGTGTAATTTTAACCTACCTCAATTGTACCACTTATTGTATTGTATTATTTTGATTTTCTAAAGTCTCCTTTATTAGAATGTGAACTCCAAAAGGGCAGGAAAAATGTGTGTTAATGTTGGGATCTCTATAGCATTTAGCATTTAACAAATATTTGTTGAATAAATTGCTTTTAAAGTGACAACTTTATTAGAAATCATACCTACACTCACCTTGCTTTACAGCAAGGATCAGTAGACCTCAAAAATTCACAGACTTTTGCAGATTAGAAAAGTTGAAATTGTATTCAATTATTAGATTGTTAGGATGTCAAAGAAAAAAATCATCTCTTAGTATTTTCCCTCAGTATCTAGCACATATCTGACAGTGAAATCTGAATACATCATCAGTAACAGAATATTGAGCTAGAAAAAAATGTTTATCACCTATACACTGGATACTAAGGATTATTCTATGCATTTCACATGAAATATTTCACCTAATTCTTACAGGGACCCTATAAACAAGAATGGCATCCTCCTTCTAAAAAATAAAAATACTGAAGCACAGTGAGGTTATATAAATAGTCCAATCATGTGAACATCAAATAGAAGAAAGAGGATACAGACACTAGCGGGCCAAATGCAAACACACTACACAGAACCACTTCACTGTCTTGTAAGAAATCAATATTCAGTAGTCTGAGTCACTACGTAATTCACTTTTACTGCTACCAGCAATGGTTGAGTGTGCTCCGTAACTTTATTGAAGTCGCATACTATAAAATAGCAGTCAACTGGAAAGTCGAAGCATCTCACTAATTGAATTTTTTGATTAACATTTTAGTAACCATTCCATTGCCTTAGTAATATAAAACACAATATAGAATATAAAACACAACCAAATCTTTAGATTCAAATTTAGAACCCCCCAGGTTCTTAGTGACTTATTTTTGAATATTAGTCATTATTGTTCCACCCATGACTGCAGGAAAACTGAAAAGCATATTTGGATATTAGACAGGATGGGAAAAGGAAGAAGTGCACTTAGCACACATGATCCAGGATGCGGTAGCTTCTGAAAAGTGTGGCACACAGGAAGCTGCTCAAAGGGCCCTGCTCATCTCAGACCTGGGCTGTTGATTAACTTAATTGTAGCACAGTAGTATTATTGGTCCACTGGATGTAGTCCTTTTAGGTCTATTTATTCACTTACTTGTTTACTTCCCAATTCATTTTATTCCTTTTTTCCTCATGTCCTGTTCTCATCCTGTGCCCCACAGCAGCACTTTAATGTGCTTAGTACATCTTATTCTTTTTATTTCCTCTTAAAAAAAAACAGTACTCTTTTCCCATGCATTTTAAATGCACATAAAGTTCTTTTGTTTAGTAGCTCGTTCGCTTTCCTCAGCACTGTGCGTTCGAGGCCTATCCACGTGCACAGCGCCGTAGTCCACTGTTACCCAGGTCGCCCAGTTCCACGTGATGTTCATCCAGAGTGTTTTACCTCTTCATTCTCTGCCTCTGTGTCCAAGCCTCTGGATTAAATAGTACCTAGAGCGACACACTTTTTTCTGTCTCTTGTAGATCTTTGTTTGGTGGAATAAATGCAGTGCATTGCCTTCAACGACTGTTCCTGCAGAACCACCTCCAGCCAGTATTCGTTGACTCACTAAAGAACCCACAATGTCTCGCACGGAACATATATGGCACAACGATGGCTTTGTTTTGTCTCAAATGGAATGGATGAGAGAGTGAATGAATGGTTCCAGAATGAATAAATGTCCTGACCCAGAGAGCTGGCATTTCAGGGCTAGGAGATAGAAAATTAAAAAAAAAAAATAATAACTCGTGGAAATATAAGTGATAAGGCTAGGAGTGGTCAAGAGAATTGGTGGACTAGAGGTGCCTAATATTCCTATCTCCTATAAAAGTAAGGGACCAAGACAAGAAATATTTGAATATGGGTATTTCAAGGAGAATGTTGGGGTATGTAGGGGAATGCTGAGAGCCTGAGGAGCCAGTGAAAAGACTACTCACAGAGGAGAGTGAAGTCCCCTGCCTCTCACAGTTGGGGCCAGCCCAAAGCAGAATGCAGTTTCCCCTGCAGAGGAGAGCTAAGCAGGAAGACCCCAGCGGCTCCCATTAATGCTGTAGACATTTGCAGTGTTTGCCCCTGGAGTATCCTGCAGTCCCTGTGGGATCTGATCCAGTATGGAAAACTTCCTAGAGCTGTAGTGGCTATTCTACCCTAGAAAAGGAGATCACATGTGCTTCTCCCCGCCCCCGACTCCCAAGACTAAAGTTACCGCAACACGATCTGGTCCTTTCCTGAGATTAGAGCTATTGCCAAATTGTATTCTGTTCTGGGAGCCCCTAGGGACTGGATTTCTCCATCCTTGAGGCTGTGCAGGTTTTGTAGTATGTTCACACACAATATGGTATTTTTTCCAACCAAGCTCCTTCAGTCCATATCCCTAGGGGCACACTGGGTAGGACATGTTCCCCCCTCCACTTCCTAGTGACTACAATGCCCCAAGCCCATCCTCCGAACTTAGGCCCTGTGTCCAGACACTGGAGCCCACTTGGTCTTCTCACCTTCAGAAGCTAAGTGATCCCGCCCATGAGCGAGGCTGTCCGGGCCAGACCTACACAGTGTATAAGGATTCCCCTTGCGTAGGTGCTGATCCCGGAGAGCACCGGCTGAGCGGCAGGCTAATCACGCAGACTTCTGCAGGCTGTGGCACACAAGTCTCCGTGGGAATTGCTGGCTTTGGCTACAGCTTAAAAATATACTACACAGAGACCGTACTGCTTTGTCCACTGGAAACTAAAGCACACACTCGACCCAACGAACACCCAAGGATACTCCTACAGGAGAAGCCTTTTCCTACAAAAATCACTCTATAAAATTAGGAGAGGCTGCCGTTTCACCAGACGCACAGGTGTGGATGCAGGGACTAAAGGCACATCCAACAAAGTGAGGTACTATCTCAACACCAAGTGCCACAATGAAGATGGAAATATATGGAAAGAAATTCTAAGTGAAAATATTTTTAAAATTTAATGACGTACAAGAGAATACACACAGACTGTTTAACAAAACTATAAAAACAATTCATGATGTGAATGAGAAAGTCAGGAGGTATCATTAAAAAAAAAAAAAGAAACCAAACAGAAATCTGGGAGCTAAAGAAGTCAGTGAATAAAATTAAAAATTACAATTGGGAGCTTCAATAGCAGATTTAACCAAACCAAAGAAAGAATTCTGAACTTGAGGACAGGTCTTTTGAAATGACCCAGTCAAAAGAGAAGTAGGAATTAAAACAGCTAAAAACACCTATGGAGTTCAGGACTATCTTTAGGCAAATAAATAAACAAAAATGTAAAAGTTTTGTATTAAGAAAGTTTCAGATTGAAAAGAGAGGCAAAGGAATATTATCTAATAAAGTAATACTGGAAAATTTCCAAAGTCTTGTGTAAGATATAGACAGCCAGTTCTGTGAAATTAACAGAAATTCATATAAAGTCAAACCACAAAGGTACTCCTGAAGGTACACTGTAATCAAACTATTAAACGTAAACAATTTACACTCCCACTAACAGTGGAGGAGGGTTCCTTTTTCCCCACAGCCCCACCAGCGTATGTTACTGGTTGATTTCTTAATAATTACCATTCTTTCTGGATTGAGATGGAATCTCAGCTTTGTTTTAATTTGCATCTCTAGAATGACAAGTGATGTTGAATTTTTTTTTATGTATTTATTTGCTGCTTGTACTTCTTTATCTGAGAAGCATGTATTCATTTCAGATGCCCGTATTTGGATTGAATCTTTAAATTTGGGGGGCATTTTTTTTAGCTCTTTATATATTCTAGATGTTAGTCCTTTTTCTGAGGAATAGCTGGCAAAAGATTTTTCCTACTCCATGGGTTGTCTCTTTACTCTGTTGGTGATTTCTTTTGCTTTGCAAAGCGTTTTATTAAGATTTGATCCCAGTTGCTGGTTCTTTGTAATATTTCCCAGGCAATCATGGTTTTGTTCATAAATCTTTGCCTATACCTATGTCTTCAAGAGTTCTACCTAGTCTCTCTTCCAGCAGATTTAGTAATTCTGTTTTTATATTTAGATCTTTGATCCATTTTGATTTTAGTTTAGTGTGTGGTGATAGACATGGAGCTAGTTTTAGTCTTAAGCATGTAGAAAGTCAGTTTTTCGAGCACCATTTATTAAGGAGGCTACTATCCAGTGAACATGTTTGATTCTTTTTTAGATAAGAAGGTGACTGAGTGTATTTGGAGTTGTTTCTGCATCTTCTAATCTGTTCCATTGATCTTTCAATCTGTTTTGTTTTGTTTTGTTTTGTTTTGCTTTTTGGACGTGCCATGACATCTTTATCATAGTAGCTTTGTAGTATAATTTCAAGTCAGGGATTCTGATGCCTCCTGCCTTGCCTTTATTTCCCAGAATTGTCTTTGCTATTCTAGGTCTCTTCTGTTTCCAGATGAATTTTAGGGTTATTTTCTCTAATTCAGTGAGGTATGCTGCTGATATTTGATTGGGATTGCATTCAATTTGTGTAACAGTTTTGAGCGTATGCCCATTTTTACTATATTGGTTCTTCCTACCCAAGAACAGGGGAAATCTTTCCATTTTCTGATATCCTCTTTGATCTCCTTTTTCAGAGTACTGTAGCTTTCAGTGTAAAGATCATTTACTTCTTTTGCTGGGTTGATTCCTACGTAGTTCATCTCTCTTTGGTGCTATTGTGAAAGGTGTGGTTTCCCTAATTTCTCTCAGTGAGATTATTATTTGTGTGCAGGAGTGATATTGATTTATGAGTGTCAATTCTGAATCTAGCTACTTGATTGAATTTGGTTATTCAATGTAGAAGTCTTTTGGTGGAGTTTTGGGGATCTTCTATGTAGAGTATAATGTCATCCACAAATAATGACAGTTTAACTTCTTCCTTTCCTATCCTTATTCCTTTTTCCTCTTGTCTAGTTGCTCTGGCTAATTTTTCGAGAACTATATTGAATAGACTTGTGACAGTGGGCTTGCTTGTCTTGTTTCTGATTTTAGAGTGAAAACTTTCAGTTTTTGTTAATTTAGTATGATGTTGGCTGTTGATTTGTCACAGATGGCTTTTATCAGATTGAGATAAAGATGTAGTCTAATTTTCTGTGGAATTTTAATCATGAATGTGAAATCATTGCAGTGATCCTCAAAAAACTAAAACTAGAGGTTACCAGGTATTCCACTTCTTGGTATCTTCCTGAAAAAAATTAAAAGCATCACACCACAGCACTATATGTACACCCATCTTAGCAGCACTGTTTGTAATAGCTAAATGTTGGAAACAACCCAAATGCCCATCAATCAATGAATGGATAAAGATGTTGGTTTTTCTCATACAATGGAGTACTACTCAGCCATAAAGAAGAATAAACTGGAGACATTTCTAGGTAAATGAATGCACCTTGAGACCATACTTTTAAGTGAAAGAAATTGGTCACATATGTGTAAATATCGCATTGTTCTCTGGTATGAGAAACTGAAAGTGTAAATGAGGACCAAAATATATAATAGATATTGCAAAATAGGAAGAAAATGTTCAAATAGGAATGGGAATTAGGGAAGGGTAGGAGAAAAGGAAGAAAGAAAAGAAAAAGAGAAAAGAAAGAAAACTGAAAACAAAGCTTTTATAAATAAGGAGGGGAAGGGGGCTGAAAGGAGGAAAAGGGAATAGGAAAAAAAGAAGAATTAAGATATAGCATGTCCATATATAGGGTACAGTGGTTTTACACCTGTAATCCTAGCACTTGGATTGCTGAGGCAGGAGGATCACTGTGAGTTTGAGGCCAACCTGGGTTACAAAATGAGTCAAGGCCACCCTGAACTGCATAGTGATATTCTGTCTCAAAACAACAACAACAACAAAAATACCATACACAGGTACAAATTCCCTATGATGAATGCGATTATTGTGTATATCTAAAATATCCCAATAAGCTTGACTATAAGAAAGTAAAGAAACAGAAATAATATTCCAAGAAGAGCAAGAAAAAAATGTCAAATCACACGCAGAGGAATCCCTATTAGACTTTGAGCCAGCTTCTCAACAAAAACCTTGCAGTTCAAAAGAGAATACAAATACATATGTAGAACAGTGAAAGCAAAAAACTAACAAACAAACAAAAAGCAGAGAATACTAGAGTACTATAATCAGTAAAGATATTCCTCAGAAATGGAGAATAAACATCCTTCCTATGGAAGAAAACACTGAGAGAATTTATCATAAAACCTGCCTTACCAGAAATGCTTAAAAAAGCGCTTTAACCAGAAGTGAAAGGATGATAATTGCTAAGATAAAAACACAGAAAAATGTCGTGGGTAGAGGTAAATTCATAACCAAATGCACGGTGCCACATCACCATCATGGTGACGTGTGATCTTGATGGTGGGAAGGGTGTGGAGGAGGTGGATAAAGGGAGACGGGATTTCATAAGTGCATGCTGCGTGCAGGTGTTGAAATACACTGGGCCCTATTAATGTTACAATCAAACCATGTTAAGCAAAATTAAAATAATTTTTAAAAGACTCGAGTATGGGTGCATTTCAAGATGGCTGAGGTGGAATAAAGGTTTCCAGCTTTAATCTACTCCAAGAAAAGGATCCAAAGTCCGAGGTGTCGAAATGCATTCTGAGCACAGGAAATCACTGGAAATTAGAGAAAGACACTGGAACCTTGTAAGATTCAGAGACCGGAACCACAAGAGGAACAAAATGTTCTGCAACTTACAGTCATGTTGGCTTCACAGCTGGGGAGGGGGTGCTTCCCCCCGCAGGGCTGAGAGTGAAAGAGAGTCTCCGCCAACTCTATCAGCATAGATGTTGATGATCTTAGCTACTGGGAAGCTTCACAGTTCTCCTGGCTGGCACCCCACCTAAGTAAGTAAACTAAAGTCCACACCAGAGAGTTAGAAAATGATCACACGTCACTCCCCAGCAAGTCAACAGGGTGTTATAGAAAGGCACCACCTTGAGAAATGAACAATTGTCTGAATTTTGACCACTCGAATTTTCCTCCCTGGAACCCCATAGATATTCCATTGCACTGCCTCACAAACCCAGCTTGGTCCAGCGGAGTGACTCTGACCTGAACTCACTGGCTCCCCCTGCTCTAGGGGAAGGATGTTACGGTGCAGGAAGGCACAGAGGAGCAGACTCCCCCACAGTTTCCCATGCACAGCCACCTGCTACCAACAGTGTGGGGAGGGATCATGTAGTTCTGGGCTGCCCCACCCATGAGGTGTGCTGGGCTGAAGGGGCCTCAGGTGAGACCATGGCTGTGATTGTCATGCTGCCTCTGGGCCCCTAGATGATCAATAGGGGGAAAGGAGGAACTTTACCTGGTTCCTGCCACACCTTGTTCCCATTCGCCCCTGCATAGAGAATGCAGATAAAGCTCGTCAGGAGCCGCGGCCATTGCTCTGACTCTGGGCATGCACAGCCAGCTGGGAGGTAGCAGCCCATTCTTGGGCAGGCACTGCCACGGTAATAGCAGGGAGAAGCACCACAGTTTCTGCTGCCACCATACCTGTCTGTGGTTAGCATCACAGATGCAAGCACACTCAGTATGAAAAAGAAAAAGCTGGTACTGGGTCTGAGTACCCCATAAAGGGTGCTGTGCTTCCTGCCACTTCCAGTCTTAACACAGTGCTTGAACCTAAGCCATTGTCTCATTATCTCACCACTACTTTGGCACCAGTGCCAGGGACTCTTGCCAGAGCTAATATCAACAATGTCTGAGGAGACCTCCACTATCTCATAGCGGGGCAACACTTCCAGTGTAGAAGCAATCACACATGCAGCAGACCCACTGCTTTCTGCCTCCATGACACTGCAGAGATAGTATGTCTGAGTCTGCAGCCCAACTCACTGACAATAGCTGAACAGCTACAGGGAGACTATGTGAGGGTAGCAAACTAGAATCAAAGCAAACACTGCACAACAGTCTGGTTCCTGAAAATGTATCTTCAGGAGAAAGACACTTACTAAGAAGGGCACCTCATAAAAGTGGTAGAGGTAACCAACTCACCAGAGTCACAGACTTCAATGTAAGAACAGAAAAAAGATTTTAAAAGACAGCATAAGACACTTCTAAAAGATTGTAATGTTTTAGCAAGATTCAAAGAAATTTAACGTATATAAAATGCCTAGTAAAGATTTCAAAAGAATGATTATATAGTAGTTTAATGAAATTTATGAGAATTCAGATAAGCAATTATATAACATTAGGAACATAATATAGGATGTGAATGAGAAGTTCAGCAAGGAGAGATTTTGAAAAAGAACAAGAAAGACATCTTGGAAATGAAGAGATCAATAAGTCAAAGAAAACATTCAGTTGAGAACCTCAACAATGGACAAGGTCAAGCAAAAGAAAGAATGAAGAGAACATTCCAGATCCTTGGGCACCATTAAATGGATACCTATGTGCCTCTGTGAAAGGCAAGATGAAGGTTAAGGACACAGAAAACTTATTCAATGATGTAATCCCAGAAAACTTCCCTAATCTTGGGAAAAATATAGACATCTCTACATAGGAGGCTTATCAAATCCACAAAAGAACCTAGAAAATCCAGAATAAATGAGAAAATTCTGGACACAAGGACAAAAAGTAACAATGTTGGCAAGGATATGTAGAAAAGGAAACCTTTTCATATGGTTGGTGAGAAAGTAAATTAGTACAGCCATTATGAAAAATATTATGAAGGATCCTTAAAAAATGAAAGTAGAAATACCCTGTGTCCCACCAATCCCACCACTGTATATATATTCAAAGGAAGTTAAATGCTTATATCATAGAGATGTCTACACTCTCACATTTATTACAGTACTGGTCATGATAGTTACAGTGTGAACCAACCCATCTCCATTGTGAATGAAAAGACCAAGAAAATATGGTATGCATGTATAAAGGAATATGATTCAGCCATAAAAATTAATGAAATCCTGTTGTTTGTATCAACATATATAAAATTAGAAGACATATGTTTAGCAAAATCAGATGGACTCAGACAGATAAGTACCACATGTTTTCACTCATCTGTGCCATCTAAACGTACTCATCTCACGGAAGCAGGGAGCAGAACAGTGGTTACAAAAGACAGCAGAGGATTGGGGGTGGGGGTGGGGAAAGGATGGTCAATAGGTACAAAATTAGAATTAGATAGGAGAAATACGTTGTGGTGTTCTATTGCACAATAAGACAAGCATAGTTAATGATCATGTATTGTGTATTTCAGAATATCTAGAAGAGGGCTTTGAATTTTCCCATCACAAAGAAACAATAAGTGTTTGAGAGTATGGATATAATAATTACCCCAACTTGATCACTGTACAATATGGGCATACTTTAAAACATTCCATATATTACTATTAAGTGTCAATTTAAAATTTAACACATAAGTTTATAAATAATGAAAGTGTTGTGGGATAAAATAAAGAAAACAAGATAAAGGCTATCAAGAAAAATACTGTAAAATATTGGAAAAAAGAATGATAGGGATCCTAATTTAAATTTGTGGTCAGGAAAGTTCTGTGTGTTGAAATGAAATGTGATCGGAGACTGAAACTGAGACAGAGGGTCCTGTGCAAACCCACCGGTAAAGGGAAAGGCAAATGCAAAAGCTTTGAGATGGCGTGATCGCATTACGTTTGTGAGAGTCCTCAGAGGCTCAGCGCAGCGGGGCCGGAGTAGAAAAATCAAGGGGGACATGGAACAGTGAGACCACGGAGGGGACTGGAACCCGTGGCCCTCGGTTTTTATACTGTGTGGCGGAAAGCCATTGGAACATTTGAAAAGTAAAGTCACGTATTTCAGTAGGTCCACAAAGAATCACTGACTGCTGTGTGGAGAACAGACCAAAAGAGAGGCTTCAAGAAGCAAGGAGATGAGTCCAGGGGCCACATCCAGCTAAGGGATGTTTGCATACAGTGTCCTGATGGGAAGTCAAGCGGTAAGTGTATTCTAAATGTACTGTGAAAGTAAGGCTGATACAGAGGGATTGTTGTTCGATCCAATGTGAGACCTAAATGGAAGAAATGAATTGAGGGTAATTCTCAAATTTTGGCGGAGTTAACTGAGTAAATAGAAATGTCACTGTGATAAGGAAGACACATAAGGAGCAGGTTTGAGGTGGGAGCAAGACCAGGAATTTTACTTTCAGTGAAATTAGGAAATGGGCAGTTAGACCTATGTTTAGATGTATCAGTATCAGGAGAAGGATTCATAGTTGGAGATAGATATTGAGACTCATTACCATATTTTGATAGTTCTTCATCTCTGGAGCCAGATGAAATCACCTAACATGTGAGTATGAATAGTAGTGGGTAAAGTACCCCAGAGTCCTCTAAATTTGAGAGGTTTAACAGATGGAGTATTCAGCAATAGAGATCAAAAATGAGCAACCAATGGAATAAAAACGAGACACAAAGGATTAATCAGCCAATTGTAGGAAAGCATGATAATTAGGAAATTGAATTCCAATAGTTGAATGTGTGTGTGTGTGTTTGTGTGTGTGAAAGAGTCAGAGAGAGAGACAGCAAATGAGAGAGACATCAAATCAAACTTGATGTGGTATTATGAGCTTAATTGCATCCCACAAAATTCACATGTTGAAGTCCTAACTCCCAGTACCTCAAAATGTTAGTCTTTTTGGTCATTAAGAAAGTGATTAAATTAAAATGATATCATTAAGTTATGCCCTTATGCAATGACTGGTGCCCTTACACAAAGAGGGATCCTGCGTGACGCTGATAGAAAAGGAAAGGCCGCGCGATGACACGGGAAGAAGAGGGTCGTTGGTGAGCAGAGTGGGGGAGCCTTAGAAGAAAGCCACTCTCCAGCACCACAACCCTGGGCTTCCACCTAGAGAGCTGTGATAAAATAAATTATGGTAAATAAATGTGGGTGGTATTTTCATGGTCGCCCTAACAAATCGATACCTTTGACTCCTGGATTTGGTTATGTGGAGGTCGGTGGCACCCAGGAAAAGCCAGTGCCAACAAGAAAAGCAGACATCAGAGCATGAGGGCCCGGGGATGCCTCGAACACTGAAGGGAGGACAAAGAGGAGCCTGAATAAGATAGGTTGCCCTTGATCCAATGCCATGTCCTGGTTCCCAGCTGGTGAATGGGACGCCTGAGGATCAGTGAACTGATCCCCTCTGCCATTAATTCATTTTTATCTTGAAATGCTCATTTTCTTTCTAGGTCAATTATGAAAGGAAATTCTAAAGCAATCAGGAAATGTTCTTGCCGCTTGTCTTTGTATTCAACAAAAATGGAGACTGTAAGGAAGTGTAGAAGGCAGGCTGTTCACGTAAATATTCTGGGTGGTGGGACTCTGGATTAGTTACCTCAGGTGGCGGGCAGGAGGAATGTTAGAGGTCTCTGTGCCATCACGCTACTACTCCCATTGACTCCTTTGCAGGCTAAGATTGCTAAGTCCTAATTCACTTTGTACATGCCAGGTGCCGAAGTCTCTCTGTCCAAGAGAATCTTGCTGCCATATAAGTTTTTTTTAAAATAAAAATACCATAACTCAAGAGCATAGTTTTTGCTGATTCATGAAGTAATAATTCCAGAATACAGCAACTTCCCAAGGGTTTGTTCATTTTAATAAGTCACATTGACACCAAATTCCTTAGAAGCAGGATAGGGTATCTGAGTTTCTACTTAGTTTTGTTCCACAAAGTTCAGTTCTGTCACATGCCCAAAATCCTTCTGGAGGTCTCAGAGTAATTGTACTCTTCTCTTTCTTACAAGTAAAATCTTTCAGTGGCCTTTTTGGGGTAATCAGAGAGAAATGCTCTCTTTCTCTGAGTAGGATTCTATTCCAATACCATACCATTTTGCTCCTGGCCAGATAGGAGGATAGTGAAAATAAAAAACTCAAAAATGTTAAATGGCACTTCACATCTGCAGGGTATTTTCACTAATATCATCTGGGGAGAACATAAAACAGAAGGGTGGACTGGCTGAATAAGCAGAGTAAAGAACTGAGGTCCAAAATGAGCAAATATTTAAATCTAGTCCTGAAATTTCTTCCTTTGAAGCTCAAGAGAGTGCTTTTATAGCTCTCTAACAGCCATGCTTCCGTACCTATAGATAGTGCCATTCGGTGACATCTAACATTCCCTTTTATCTTAGGACATTTTACAGTCCTTTTCTGATTAGGATGTAATTGAGCCGGGACTTTCATGTACTCTTGGGGGAGGTGGTTGGTGGGGGGTACGTCTACAGATAGAAGCTATATTCTGGGTCAGTGGGTGTCATCGGTGCCCAGTTCCATATGAGAATATTTCAATTGCTGATTGGTCCATGACATACAGGTTTTCCATATCACCAAACAGTCCCTGGGGAATCTTATCTAGGAATCCAAGTTGAATGCATAGGCAATTTCCTTCATCTCTGCTGCTTAACCCTGAATGTGAACTGACTCCAGTGTTTTTGTTCTGGTATTGGACTTTATGGCTTAGGTGAAAGACTAAAGTGATAGAGGCTGATGAATCCTACTGCAGTTTGGAGGGTCCCAGAGGTCCTGTAACTATGTCAATAGTTATTATAACTGACATCTTGGGGCTAGGCTTGAGATACCACTTATTTAAATGATTCATGACCTCCATAATATCTTTTTAAGAGCTGTTAAGAATGACTGGTCTCTGGAGTCTCACAAAGGTCACAGTTACAAGCAGGATGGGAGGAGAGGCGGTCACCTGCCATTAAAACCTTACCTCATTCCATAGGGAGGTGCTTGCTCACAGCAAGCACTGTCATCGCAACCTTCAGCAGCCTGCTGGGAGTGACGCTCTGCTTTCTCTGCCAGTGCCTGGGGTGACACTAACACAGAGAATCCGCCCTAGTGTCGTCTTGATGGTGGCAATGGAGAGATGTTCAATACAGAGCATTACCGTCAGAAACCTGGGTTGCAGGCCAACTTCACTAATTACTTACTGGATAGTTTACTTATAAGATGTTTATGTCAACAAAACCTCAGCTTTACCAGCTGCAAAGTGAAGACAATGGTGAGAATAAATATTTGCAGAACATTGCACAACAATGATTAGTATATTCTTGATAGTCAACATGGTCTTTTTCTTTATTCTCTGTTTATGTGAGCTCTTGTGAAAATCTAATAGGTGGAACAATAGCTACCAATCACAGGAGGACTGAGAAGAGAAAATAAAAATGGGTTATAGCAAAGTTCATGCTCAGAAAGTGTTTGGTAAGAAATAGCCTTAAACATCACCCATAGAATTTTTGAGTATGAAATTTGTTATAAACTTTGTGTTTTGCTCCTCTCAGCCTTCCTGGAATCTGCACTTATTCCTCCACAAAAATGTGTCTAAACACTGCACCACACACATTACAGGGATCCAGATATTTTTAAGTCAATACATTTGAAACTATTGTCCCAACCAGAGCCAGCTGCCCATCTAAAGAAGGGGTGGGATAGATGGAGCCCTGCCAGTTAGGTGCCCTCTCCAGCCGCCTTGCTCTGCATCACACTGCCCCCCCCTGCTATGTGTCTAATGTGAGACCGCATGCACCAGAAATAATGGCAAAGTTTGCTTTTATATTCTATGAAATAGTTTATAAGTCTTTTTACATGTGATTTTTCCTCAAAATATTCTTAAGAAGTCTTTGAAGTCGTCATGATAAGTGGTATTACTAGCTCTAATTTAGTTGAAGCAATCCAGTCTTAGAGAACAAAAGTATCCAGCCATGTGTTACATGTTGGAACCAAAATCCAAAAGCAGGTCTAACTGATAATCATATTTAATCTTTGCTGCTTCATCGAGTTTCTCTGGAGCCAGGCAAATCCTCTACAGCTTTTTTCTCTCCAAGAAACTGTTTCTAAGTCAGGTTTTTCCCACTCGGAATTTGCACATGGAAATTTAGAACCTAAGCATAAAATGTAATGTAAATCCCTCCTAAATTTCACCCTGATAATTTTGAATATCATTGTGCTTGGAATGCCTTTGATTTTTGTGTCTGCAGTATTTTTCCTTTCCAGAAATTGTCATCTACAGCTTTGACAAGCATGTCTGCTAATGCCTTCATTAGAAGTGTTATTTGACAGTGTAGACATGTGAAAAAAAAAATCTTGCAACACCTCATTTAAGAAATGCTTTAAATCTAACACCATCCATTAGTCAACACAGAGTGTAACTGAGTTGTCAAGTCATGGACTCTAGAGTAAAGAGAATCAAATTTTATTTCCTGGTCTGCCACCCATGGAATGTCTGTAAAGGATAAATGTCACTTCTCTAAATATTAAAGTCTGGGGCCAGGGATTTAACTCAGTGGCCTAAGTGTCTGCCTGGCAGGTGAGAGGTTGTGAGTTCGATCCCCAGTACCAAAAAATAAAAATAAAGATAAATAAATAAATATCAAGGTCTTTTATATGTATAGTGGAGCAAGTAATAAAATAACCACATAAAGCTTTATTGAAAAATAAATAAAATCATGTTATAGACCACAGCACAATGAGCAGTAAACAGTCATTTTTTGTCACATGTTAACTATTATTCTAACTGCATGTGGGTTGGTTTTGAGTTCCAGGAACTCACATATTACAGCACGTATTTCACCCTGTGTTGTGGAAGGTTTGGTTAACCTGGAGACCCACCACCTGACCCTTTCAAAGAAAAAACCCAGCTGCCCAGAGGCAGGGAGAGCTGTCAGTAGACTGCAGACACCCCCAACTTTCAGTTCCTCCAGGGTGTGTCTCAGCTCACCCCATCTTCCCTGCAGAGCAGTCCCTAGGAAGTAACGGGATTGGGGGACTACTCAGGCCTGGTCATTTCAGTCCAACGTAGGACAGTTTAACCAGCAACCCTTTCTTCCAAACTCCTGACAAACACTGGGCGTGAATCAGAGCTGGACCTGTCCTTCTCCCAGTCCCGCTTCCTCTCTCTTTCACATCTATCGATCACTGTATCTTACCTCTCAAACGCTGTCCAGTGTCTGCTCTGGAGAACGTATCCTGCGACTGAAGATGTTACCGGTGCAGTAGGAATCAAGTTACATCTCATCTGCTCTACCAGGTCTGTGTCCCTCATTAAACCAATAAAGAAGTAAATAGATAAGCGAAGTAAGGTAGTTTTGCTTATATGGATTTGTACGTAAGAATTCTTTTTGTTACCAAAGAGTCGCCATCCTGCTATCTAAGAAGTAATTGTGCAGTTGTTGAGTGATACTCCTGACCCTCCTCCCTTGCCATTTCCCCTCTCACTGCTCACGTTTAGACCTTCATGGCTCCATTAGTTTTCCAGGGCTGCCACAGAAACTTATTGTCTTGTAGCTCGGGAGGCTGCACATCTGAAATCGGGTGTCACAGGTGTCCTGTCTAGTCTGAGGCCTCTTGTCTTTCTGTTCTCATGCAGTGTTTCCCTCTGCGGGCCTGCGCCCTCATCTACTCTTCTTACAGGACCGCCAGCCATAGCAAATGTGGGCTCACTCCTGTGACCCCGTTATGCTTTCATGACCTCTTTAAAAGCCCTGTCACAAAATATGGGCACATTCTGAGGATGTCAACATATATATCTGGGGGATGTAATTCAGCCCATGAGAATCCTCTATGACAGAAAACCTTAAAGCTTGTCTCATTGAGCCCCACCCGCCAGTTTTCATGCCTTGTTTAATCTCCTCTTCTTAAACATGAGCCGGCCGGCCGGGCGTGGTGGCGCACGCCTTTAATCCCAGCACTCGGGAGGCTGAGGTAGGTGGAGCGTTGTGAGTTCGAGGCCGGCTTGGGCTACAACGCGAGCGCAAGGCCGGCCTGAGCTACATAGTGCGACCCTGCCTCAAAAAACCAGGGCTGGGGAGTTTGGCTTAGTGGCTTAAGCGCCTGCCCTGGCAGGCGCAAGGCTGTGAGTTCAATCCCCAGTGCTGCAAAAAAAAAAAAAAAAAAAAAAAAACATGAGGCGGATCTGATATGTTGCTTCTAATGAAAAGAACAGGGCAAAATCGATGAGTCTACTTCCAAGATGAGGTTAGGAAAAACCTGTAGTCTACCTTATAGGCACTGTCTTATTCTGAGCGCAGTCTCCTATGGACAAACTCACAAGGCAAAGCATTGAGGTTTTGAAGCCACAGCCTCCAAAGACCTGAGACCTGCACAGAACCACGAGAGTGAACTCAGAAGTGGGTCCGCTCTGAGCCTTACAGAGATTGTAGCCGTGGCCCAAATCTCTTTTTTTTTTTGGCGGCACTGGGATCAAACTCACAACCTCACTCCTGTGAGACAGGTGCTTAAGCCACTGAGCCAACTCCCAGCCCTAGTTTTTCTGAGGCAGGGTTGCACTATGTAGCTCAGACAGGCCTTGCGCTTGCGTTGTAGCCCAAGCCGGGCTCAAACTCACAACGCTCCTCCTACCTCAGCCTCCCAGTGCTGGGATTAAGGGCATGCGCTACCATGCCGGGCTCATGGCCCAAATCTCGATGTCAACCTCATTAGAAACCTGAGCCTAGTGGGGCGTGGTGGCGCACACCTTTAATCCCAGCACTCAGGAGGCTGAGGTAGGTGGAACATTGTGAGTTCGAGGCCGGCTTGGGCTACAACATGAGTACAAGTCCGGCCTGAGCTACATGGTGAGACCCCGCCTCAAAAAACTAGGGCCGGGAGATTGGCTCAGCGGCTTAAGCGCCTGTTTGGCAGGAGCAAGGTTGTGAGTTCAATCCCTGGTGCAGCCAAAAAAAAAAAAAAAAAAACCTGAACCCCACAGGCACCCCACTAAACCACGCTGGGATTCCTGACCTAGGAAACCTGTAAGACAATAGGTGTTTGTCATTTCTAACAGCTAAATGTTAGGGTAATCTATTATGCAGCCCGGGATAGCTGCAGTAATATATCATCACTTGTCTCCAACCCAACAGCTGCAGTAGCCTTCTAACGCCATCTCCCTGCTCACAGGCTCACCCTAGTACATACTTCACACACTGTCAGAATTGCTTTTGTGAGGTCACATTGTTTTATTTTCCACCCTAAAAGTGTCATCAAATCCTAGTTGTCTTTGGATGGAAATCCAGACCCTTCATAGGGCTCTTCAGAATCTGACCTCAATACATTTTGCCTCTGGTATCTCCAGTTATGCCCTTTAGGAATCTACTGTGCTCCAGCCAAACCAAAACAACTTCTTTTATACTTTGCATTTCATGCTCTATTTTTATGTCTTATCTTTAAAGGAAATTTTCAAATGCCACATTGTTGTTAAATGCTCCCCACTTAACTCCAGTGAGAATGAATCGCTTCTCTTTTCTATGCTTCCCCTATGCATTTATTGTATCTCAACTGCCTCTATTTTAACTAGCCTCATACTGTAGACTAGGATTTCCTGTGTGAAGGCACTGCCTGAATACACAAAGGATGTAAATCATTGTTTTACCGCCATATTCCCAACAAAATGTCTTGCTCCCGGTAGGGCCCCGCTAGTAAGTGAATCTAATGAATAATAAAACATCTTGGGAATATATTTGTCTACCTGTGCCCTACACTTTGCTCTCTGAAATAAATACACTGTAATATTATTTAGTTTACTCTTTTTATGTCTAAATTTGAGCTTCTTGTCATCCTGCTAAGCATAAGATTTATTTTTCTATTCTATGCAGTCTATGAATTAACAAAGTCCATGTGGAAAGAAGAAAAGAATGCAATTGAAAAAATGGGATGGAGACCCAGACAAAAAGAAAGATTTTTTCACCCAGTTTCTTTTTCAGGATGATGGTAAAGAAACAACGAAAACCAGAATAAAAGGAGATACAACGTAATATAGAACTGGGTACAAATGCCAGGGTCAAGCCTTTTAATTTCAGGTTCTTCGGCCTCAATTTCTTCAAATGGAATAATAATAATAACCACACCTGCCATCTAGGTTTTTAAAGGTGAAATGAGATATCCAGGTTGAAGGGAAAAAAAGACAGAATAATGCAATATTATGGATCTGTAAGGTTATTCATTTTCTTTTCCTCAACCTGGCATGAAAACTCTTGGAGAAACAGCCCAGTGCTAGTGGCCTTGTAGAGCAGTTGTGTCAACCTAGCAAGGAAACCAGCAGGAAACCTTTATCTAGCAACTGTTTTTAAAAATCTAGAGTGGTCTGCTTAACCTGCCTGCTAGCTTCCTGATCATAGGGAGAGTAAATTAATTCAGAACATGTCATATTATACAACTTCTTTACTGTAATTTTCCAGCAACTCCCCCAAGCTTTGTACTGTAAGGAGCCTCCCAGAGAGATATTACAAGTTCATCTTCTCCCACAAAGACCGTTTGAGCTCGATGCCTTGAGGCTGTGTAGTTCTCCAGAAAGCAAAATGCCCCTCTATGGCACCTGCCTTGAGGACCGGGAAGTAGGTGATGATGTGTAGAGTACAGCTCTAGAACTCTCCAACTCTCCTGTTCGCCTTCTCTGCTGCACGTCATGCCATACTATCGAATTATTGCTCCTTTTTCAGTCTTAACACCATATATTTTCATCATAAAATAGACCATTCTGGTTAAATAGCACATTCTACTTTATCTAAAAATGGAAACCTCAGAGAAATGTGGTATTTGAGGAATCATAAAATTGACATTAAAAGAAAAAAAAAACCCTCATTTGTTCTGCCACAAGCACAAAAATCTTCCAAAAGATCATGGGAGAGAATAGTCTGTCTCATAAATGAAATGACACACTTAGCTTTTTTACAGATGACAAGGTTCAACAACTTATAAACTAGAAATGGGCATTTCACGAAGAACTTCAGAAAGGGGCTATCATTCTGAATACGAAGCCCATTATATTTCATTAAGTCATATCTTAAATTTGTGTGTTTTGTCTCTAAGAGGTCAGAAGCTGTCGAGCATTTTCCCCAAGCACCTGCCTTCCTCTGACATCACCTACACTGACAGCAGGAAGAGCCAGGCTGAGATGGAGCAGTCGGTGGGAAGCAGAGCGCACTGAGGTCCCAGAGGAAACCTTCTCCTGTTTGACTGAAAGGCTGTCTGTCCTAAGACAGACAATGCAAGAGTATGACCAGAACAGGAGACAACCAGCTTTTCCAGAATAAACAAGTATTTCTTTGGCTGCTTTGTGGTCTAGCCATACTTTCCAGAGGAAACTGGGTCAAGTTTTCTGAATTTAGGTTCCAAATCATTCCTATTCTTAGTGCTTATTCTTGATCAAATCCATTCTAGAATAAAAAGGCAAATTTTACAACAGCGTTGATATTCAGAGCTGTGTACCATAGGGGAATACCTGTTATCAAAATGTTGAAATCCTTCTCTACTGCTTGATGAAGAACCCCTTCTCTGAGTCCCCAGCATGTCCCTGAGGCCACAGTGGCCACCCTGGCCCTAGACCTAAAATCTTTTGCACCGTCCCATATGGCAGTTCTTAAAGAACCCACACACGGCCTCGCAGTAGAATCTGCCCCGCAATTCTGCTTCACGGCTCTGTCGCTGGTTCTTGGCTTTTCTAGCTAAGCTGATTGCATATGAGCCCTGTAGAAAGGATCCCAGAAAATAACAGAAGTGAATGAGGTGGGCGGGCGTAACACAATAGGAAGTACTGGGAAATGTGGGAACCCGGAGAACTCCCACCTCTTAAAGGAGCAGTTGCTATGCCATTGCCATGGGGGCATGCAGGCTGAAGGTGCCCCGTCTTCTGTACTTGAAGAGAAACCAGGAATTGTGATTTTTTTACCAAACAATCTCCCACTTTGGTAACCTCGAGCTAACAACAGTGTTGGCAAGGTATTGGGTGAGCCTGACCGACTGGATAGGCTCCGTGTGTCATGAGCTTGCAGCCCCTGCTTGAAGCGAGGGAGTTGTCAGCTCCTCCTCACGCCTCACTCATGAAACAGGGCAGAGGGAAAACACGGCACTCTCAGCTGGGTAATGAAATGCAACTTCAGACTGAATCTTTGAGACAATAAGTGAGATGTGTAATTATAGCAAGTTCTTATTTTATTGTCCTTTCGATTTTACCAAGTGTTCTCAAATATTCCATCTGAGGTATTCCCTGATAATCAGGGTACTGCCGTGTGTTTTCAACAGTCGACACAATGCACACAGAAACCTTATGAAAATGTCAAGTAGCGTCAGGCTATGTGCAGAACTGGGTCTTCATTTTAGTACCACTAAATTGATCCTGCTGAAGCTTTTTTAAAAGATGTTTATTATACCTTCAGTTTTACTGATATACCAGTTGTAAACTCAGGTAATTATCCTTGAACTATTGTTAGAATAGATAAAATTATTGTTACCAGTTCTTTAATACAATTATACACCAAGATCTTAGCCATTTGAGCTTCCAGACCACTCAGTGTGGTTAAAGTCTAATTTCTTTGGCAAATGGCCTGGTATGGGAGTCCATAGCTGAGGGGTGAAGAGGCATCATGTGTTTTCACTGTCTCCTCCCCAGCGCCTATAATTTGCTCTAAGAGGAGTTGGTCCTCATTCTCTGTGCCTGCTTCACCCCCGGATGGACACAGTGGTACAGACTCAGACCTGGCCTAGAGCCTGGAGCCACATCGAGCCTAAGTGAACAAGGTCAGCAGAAACCTAGATGACCCACTGGGGCATGGGCAAGAAAATAAAACTGTGTTAATGTAAGCTACTCGGAAAGAGGGGTGGGGGGTTGTTTGTCTTGTGGCATTATTGCAACAAGACCTGACAACTACATTTTTATAACTATCTTAGTGAAAATAATAATATCCATGCTTGGGCACTGGAAGATTCATCTTAACAATAGACAAAAGTCTCAGCTAACTCAATGAGGAGAATGTATGCTTTTGGTGTATAACATTCTTTCTTCTTCTGGACTGGTATTCCTAATATCAATTAGATAAAGATCGAAGGAAAGAAAATGAGAAAAAAAATCTGTATTTTCTTGAAAATGTAATGAAATTGAGATAGGAAGTGATTAATGACCTTGGAAAAAACAGCACCGAAACACTGCTGCTGGTCCTGGACAAGGTTGACCACTACTAAGGAAAAATGGATTCTTATGTTTGTAAGAACAAAAACAAGCACAAACACACCTTTGCTTTTCAGTGGTTGAATTATTTCCACCTCCTATCAACTGAAACAAGCTTTTCCTCTTTTACTTTTCTCAGCTATCTTGAACTAAGATGAAAATTGTGTCTCAGAGAATCTGAGGGAAAAGCCATCATAGTTATTTTTAACCCAAGCTATGCTTTAGAATCACCTAGAAACTTTTCTACATTATAGTTGCCTGAGATCTCCCCCAGAAATTCTGATTTAATTGCTCTGCATAGAGCTGGGCAAATGTACACGGGAATACACCTCCTCAAGTGATTGTAATGTTCAGCCGGGGTTGAAAATCACTGTCCCTGCAGGAGATGGGAGATAGTTAATAACAAAGTTAATAAAAATATCTTTACCATAAAAGAGAACAACTTCTAATTTTTATGGTAGTAAAATACACATAACATAAGTTTGTCATCTTAACCATTTTATGCAGAGTGATATTAAACATATTTGTCATTGAGGAGCCACTGTCACCACCATCTGTCACCTAAAGTCTTCTCATCTTGTAAAACTGAAATTCTAGAGTGGACTCATGCTGCCCAGGTGTGAGTGAGAGATACCGCAGGCTCCATACCACACTACTACAAAGAAGCAGGTATCTCCAGGAACTAAGTCAAACAATTCATTTGGTTTTCCACATACCATACAAATGCTATGTTTACCCCATATTATTTATTAACTCTATGATGGCATTTTGTCTAAAATGTGTACACACATTAATCTAAAAATATCTTATTGCCAGAAAATGCTGATGATGATCTGAGCTGTTGGGAAAATGTGTTGATAGACTCGGTCAAGGCAGAGTTGTCATTTGTATATGATTTGTAATTTTTATTTTGATTTACACAGCATTGAGTAAGGCAAAGAAGAAAAGGGCAAAAAAAAAAAGGAATATGTCAGTTTTTGTTTATTTGCAACTGGTATTTTTTCCTTAGCATAATGTTCTCAAGGTTCATCTGTATTGTAGTACAGATGAACATTTCCTTCCTTTTTAAAGACTGAATATTTCATTGTCTATAGATCACATTTTGCTTAGCCATTCATCCGTCGGTGGAAATTTGGGCTACTTCCACATTTTAGCTATTCTAAACAATGCATGATTATACAAGTATCTCTTCAAGAGTCGGAAGGCTATTCTTTGGAGTGTCTACCCAGAAATAGAATAGTCGATTCCTATAGTAATTCAATTTTTAATTATTTCATGAGCAACCATATTGTTTTCCACTGTTACTAAGCCATTTAACATTCCCACAATAGTACATAGGGTTTCAGATATTCCACATGCTTTCCACCACTTGTTATCTTCGAGTTTGTTATTGAGGTTTTATAGTAGCTGTACTAATGGGTATGAGACAGTATCCCTTTGGAGTCTGGATTTGTATTCTCCCAATGATTAGTGAAGTTGAGCGGTTTTTCATGTTCTTCTCAGCCATTTGTGTATCTTCTTTGGAGAAAGGTTTATTCAGTTGTGTGTTTTTGTGTTGTTGCATTTTAGCAGTTCATATTATGGAGATTAAGCCCTTATCAGATATATGATTGCAAGTATTCTCTATCAATAGGTTACAGCTTACTTTGTTGAAATTGTCTTGTAATACACAATTTTAAAGAGTTTTTGTAAAGCCAAGTTGGTTTATTTTTCTCTTTTGTTTCCTGTGCCTCATTTATCATAGCTGAGAAATCATTCTAAAATGTATTGGTCTGAGATTTTATCCTACAGTTGTTCATAGGGTTTCATAGGTAGAGGTCTTACACTGAGGTCTCTGATTCATTTTGAATAAGTTTTTGTATATTGTTTAAAAGTTCAACTTCATTCTTTTACTTGAATATCCTGTTTTGTCCACATCATTTGAGGAAAAGACTGTCTTTGCCCCCACTAAATGATCTTGGCACCTTTGCCAAAATTTATTTAACCGTATATGCAAGGGTTTATTTCTGAATTCTTAATTTTGTTTCATTGTTCCATATGCTTGTCTTTATTTGGATGTGCACTGTTTTAATTACTATAGTTTTGTATTAAGTTTTTAAATCATAAAGTGTGAGTTCTCCAGCTTTGCTCTCTTTTCTCAAGATTTAGTTTGCTATTTGTGGTTTCTAGTAATTCTTTGGGAACTTTAGAATGAGTTTTTCCGTTTCTGGAAAATAAAAGAATCACTGGGATTTTGAAAAGGATAGCATTAAACATGTAAATCTCTTTGGGTAATACTGGAATTTCAATAGCATAAAGTCTTTCAGTGGAAGAATATATTTTCATTCATTTATATCTTCTTCAGTTAACTTCAGCAATACTTTGTAGTTTTCTTTGCAGATGTTTTTCACCTTCTCAGTTAATTCCTGAGCATTTTATTCTTTTAGTTTCTATTATAAATAGAATTGTTATTTAAATTTCCTTTTAGAGTATTCACTAGTCTAGAGAAAGGTGACTGAGCTTTGCATATTACCTATATCCTATTTCTATAAATTCACAATATTAATATATTGATACTACTACATTTAACTGAAATGATAAAAACAGGATTCCTTCTTATTGTTGATCTTAGAACAAAAATTTTCAGAATTTTCCCATTGAATATGATATTTGCTGAGAGGCTTCTATGTGTGGCTTTGATAAAGTTTTTGTGATTTGCTCTATTCCTAGTTTATGAATGCTTGTTATCCTGAGCATGTGTTGAATTCTGTCAGTTGTGTTTTGGCATTAATTTAGGTGATCAGTCATGTGGGTTATTGTTTCTTTTCCTTCATTCTGTCAGTACAGTGTGTTACACTGATTGAGTTTTCTGTTTTCTGAGAAATCATCCTACTTTGTCATGGTTTGTAGTCTTTTAATATGCTTCTGAAGTTGGTTTACTAGGATTTTGTTGGAGATTTTTGGCATCATACTTCTTTGAAGACATTGGTCTATAATTTCCTTTTCTTATAGTTTCACTGTCAAGCTTTGCAATCAATAAAATACTGGCCTTATAAACAACTTGGTATATTCTCTGAAAATTTTTGAAAAGGCTTGAGGAGAATTAGTATTAGTTCTTTAAATGTTTAATAGCATTCTCTAATAAAGCCATGTGGTTTTGAGTATGTCTTTATTGGGAGACTTTTGGTTACTGATTCAGCTCTCTTACTCATTATTAATCTATTCAAAGTTCCTACTTTTTAATGAGATAATCTTAGCAAGTTTTGTGTTTCTAAAAATTTAATCACTTCATTTCAGCTACCTGAGTTATTGTTACACAATAGTTTATAGTATTTTTCTTACAATTTTTTTTGGTATCTGTGGAATTGGTAATAATGTTCTGATTTTAGTAATTTGAGTCTTCTCCCTTATTTCTTAGTTCCTCTTAAAAAATATTGTTCAATTTTGTTGCTCTTTTCAAATAATCAATTTTTGATTTCACTGATTTTCACTTTCCTTTTCTAGTCTTGATTTTGTTTGTCCCTGTGCTAATCATTATTTTGTTTCCTTCCTTTGGCAAGCTTTGGTGTTAGTTTGATGGTTTCTCATTCCTTAAATTGCCGAGTCAGAATTGAGATTTTCCTTGGTTTTTAATGTAAACATTTATAGCTATGTACTTCTACAATTGACTATTTTCACTATTCATGTAAGTTTTGATATGATGCGCTTTATGTTCCTCCATCTATAAGTATTTTCTTTTTTATAATTAAGTTTATATACACAATTTAGATATACATAATGATAGCATTCATCATGGGGAATTTGTGCCTGTATTATCTAATTTTTTCATCTGATTTTGTCTTTCAATTAGCTGCTTTCAAATTGTGTTATTCAAAAAAACAAAAAACACTGTGTGATGGTGCAGGCCTGTAATCCTAGCCTTCAGATGTCTGAGCAGGAGAATCATCCTGAGTTCGAGGCCAGCCTGAGCTATACAGTGAGTTTAAGGCCAGTCTGGAATACACAGTGAGATTCTGTATCAAAAAGTAAAATAAAATGAAAGTGTTATTTAATTTCAACAATTTGTGAGTTTTTGTTTCCTTTCTGATGCTGATTTCTAACTTTATATTGCTGTGATCAGAAAAGATAATTTATATGATATCTTTCTAAATTTATTAGGTCTTAATTTGTAACATAACATGCACTCTATTCTTGAGAAGAATGTATATGCTGTTATTATACAAGAGCTCTGTACAGGTCAGGTAAGATTTAGCTGATGTAGCCTGTTGTTCAAGTCCTTTTGTACTTACCTTCTTTCTGGTTCATCTATTTATTATAGAGAATGGGTTATTGAAGTTTCCAAGTATTATTGTAGAGTATTTTACCTTTCATTTCTAGCAGTTTTTCTTTATAAATTTTGGTTCTTTTTTAGAAATTTTAATAACTGATATATCTTCATGCTACATTAAAACTTTTAGTAACATGTTACCTTTCTTTGTCCCTTATAAATATTTTTATTTGAAATCTATTTTGTCTTACATTAGCATAGCTAGCCTTTTTGTCTTTTAGTTTGTATTTGTATGAAATTTCTTTTCCCATCCTTTCATTTTCAATTGATCTTTGTCTTTGGACATAAAATAAGTATCTTGTAGGCAGTATATAACTGAAATGTATATTTTATTTATTCTGGCAATCGGTATCTTTTGATTGGAAATTGTAACCCATTTAGGGTTAAATTGATTGTATGCAAGGCAGAATTTAATTTTATCATTTTTCTATTTGTTTTACATAGCTTTTATAGCTTTTTTCCTGAAATTCTTCTCTGTTAACATTTAAAGGGAAATATTTAAATTTCCTTCACATTCCCTAAAGTATACCATATTTGTTTTCCTTCTAGTTGTCACAGGGATTATATTTGACATACTAAGGTTATCATAATCTAATTTGAATTTATTTCAACTTAACTTCGGTATCATACAAAATCTCTATTTCCTTACGTGATCATTTGCACTCATTTTGGTCACTGGTATCATAAAACTATGTCTTTATACATTACCTCCAAACGTAAATTAATAATTCTTCTTAAAGGGTTAATCTCTATATACAAAAATATAGTTACAAATCAAAGTTGGAATGATATTAGCTTTTAGACTCCCAATCTCTTTAATATATTTTTTCTTATATCATGTACAACATAAAAATAGAGCTAAAAACGGTTGTTACATCACTCGCTTTTATATTTGCCCATGTATTTACCTTCATTGTGACCTTAATTTTTCAGGCAGCTTCAAACTACTGTTTATGGTCCTTTCATTTCACCCTGTGGGATTCCCTTGAGCATTTCTCACAGTGCAGGCCTCCTAGTGACAAACAACTTTTCTTTACCTGGAATGTCTTAATTTCTCCTACACTTTTAAAGGACAGTATTTCTGGACATAGGATTCTGGGTTGATATCTTCTTTAATTTACATTTTTACCATATCTGCCTACTGCTTGCTGGATTCAAAGTTTATGATGAGAAATCTCTGATGTTATTATTGAGTATCCTTGACATACACAGAGTCACTTCTCTTACTGCTTTCAGGAGTCTCTGTCCTTCACCTTAGAAAGCTAGGTCACGATGTGTTTTCATGTGAACCTCATTAAGGTCACGTTACTTGAGTTTGTTGAATTTTTTGGAAGTTTATATTCATGTCTTTCATCAAATTTGGAAGGTTTCCAGCCTTTGTTTCTTCATATTTCTTCTCTGCTTTCTTCTTTTTTCTTATTGAATGACTACACTGTATATGTTGGTCCACTGGTACCTTCAGCTTTGCTTGGGTTCTTTCAATCTTTGTTCTATCTATTCTTCAGATCTGACAGATTTACACTTCCCTCAAATTCACCAATTCTGTCTTTGGCCTGATAACATCTGCCTTTCAATTCCTCTAGTGTATTTTTAATTTCAGTTACTGTACTTCTTAACTCCATAATTTATGTTTTATTTCTTTATAAGGTTTGTACCTCTTTCTTTATTTTTATTTTAAAGAGAAAAAAGATAAAAATAACAATGAAACAATTTCAAAAATTAGTAGGACATTTGCAACAATTAATACATAGCATGTTGCAGTCTTGGTAGTAGTTATTCTTTTTTTTTTTTTTTTTTTTTTTTTTTTGCGGCACTGGGGATTGAACTCACAGCCTCACACCTGCCAGACAGCTGCTTTAAACCACTGAGCCAAACCCCCAGCCCTAGTTTTTTGAGGCAGGGTCGCACAATGTAGCTCAGGCCGGCCTTGCGCTCGCGTTGTAGCCCAAGCAGACCTTGAACTCACAATGCTCCTTCTACCTCAGCCTCCCAAGTGCTGGGATTAAAGGTGTGCGCCACCACGCCCTGCCCATAGTAGTTATTCAGAGTACAAGATACAGGCATGATATTTTGTCCAAACAATATTAACAAAAACCTTTCTTTTCAATGAACTAAGAAAAACTAGCTATATAACTATATTAACTATCTTGTGTATGCATATATTTTTTTCTTTTTCCCTTTGTTCCTTTCTCTTTTCTCCCATCACAGTTTGTCTTTTCTTTTGAACAGTTTTTTCCCAATTCACATGATCTGTTGTACATTTTGGGTCTTATTTACTCATTCAGTTTCTCACGCTAGTGGAGACAATGTGATGTTTACACATATGGGTCTGATTTATTTCACTTATGAATATGGTCTCGAGTTGCATCCGTTTACCTATCAAAAGCCCCCAGGTATTTCCATTTTGTTTGTTGCAAAGATTTGTTGACTTTCCCCCACATCTTCCATTAGTACTTAGAACGCCTTTAAAATAGTTCTTCTAAAGTCTTTGGCCAGTAGGTCTGACTTGAGATTCTTTTCAAAGACAGTTTCTGTTGATTTGGGCTTTTTTTTTCTCAAATGGGTCATTCTTTTATGCTCCTTTATGCCTTAGAATATTTTTTTTAAAAAACTGTCCATTTGAATCAACATTTACATGACCCTGCGAATAAGATTTTTCTCCATCCCCATGGTTTTCTGGGATTTGTTACTCTTTTGTTCATTGTTTTAAATCTTTGTAATGTTTATAGAATGTCTCTGTACCAAGAATCAGCCTGCAGTAATAATGTAAGGCTTTTGTAGGTTTTTTCTGTGCCTCCTCCTTTCTCTGGATATACACAGACACTTTCTCATTTTGCCTGTGTAATCAGTTGTTTTTGAGTGTCCTGGCCTTCCATGCTTGGCTCTCAAAAGTAAGAGAATAAGAAAAATGAATGGGAAAGGGAAAAGGGTGTAGGTTATTTAAACCCTCTGGAAATAACTCCAGCCAGAGGGGAAGGGATTTATAACCATGGGCAGAAGTGAAGCAACAACTCCCCCTGCCTCTGTGTCTGCACTGCCAAGGTCAACAGCAATAGTCGGAGGACGTGTGTCCAGTGTGGAAAGGACAGAATGCTGTGTGCCCACCCCAGCTCCTGCAAGCTGCTCCTGAAACACATGCAGAGCTCTGTGCCACAGAGCCGGGAAGGGGCGCTACTAACAAAGCTGAGATTAAACAAACAAAGCGCTTCACTGTCTGAACCTCCCCCTGGAAGTTGCTTTTAATAGACATTCGACTTCCAAAATATTTACATTGGAGAAGCTCTGCCAGTACGATTGTTGTCTAGTGGAGAAGACAGAAGCTACCTTCCCGTAATCCAGACAACATTTTAAAGAATGCTTTAAACAAAGACAACAGCAACAAGTCCCGGAAAAGCTCTTTACCTAATAAAATGAAGAGTTGAGTATGTCACCTTTTCAATTAACACCTTTGTTGAAGTAAATTGCTAACTGGGTGACTAACACGTCTCACCTATTCCAGCGAGGAGAGAGCTGACCCTGGCGGCAGGGTGGTCAACATCTCTCGTATTTCTCAGCCTCCATCACTGATTCAACCTCTGAGATGAATTCTGTGCGAAATGTCTTGAGACGCTAATTATCAGTGAACTACATGAAACCATGAGATTGCAAGTATGATTTTGCATATGTAGTATATTTTCTGGCTCTTGGGATACGACAAGGCCTTTGCCTTTGGTAGTCAAAACATCCCTCACCTATTAGGAACTGACAGTTGCAAAGGCATTCTTGATCTGCCCACTGTTGAAAGATTCCACGACCTCAGGGTCTTGACGTAAGCACGGCACCGGGGTTCTCACGAAATGCGATCTACCATATATCAAAGCACTTATCACCAGTTTTGGAAGACTCTGTAAAGAGTGAAATACATATGATGGTAAACATTTACTGTTTGTGCTTTAGAGGACTTGGCACTGATGGGTGTGATGTTCAGGCTGAAAACGAAATACTAATTTTTTGGAAATCAGTTTTGTTTGCGTATCTCTCTCAGTACCTTGTTTGCCAAACTCAGGTATTAAACCCTTAGGATTCTCGTTCTTCCTCTCAGAATTGTCCTCCTTAGGTAGCTTTGCTTCTCCACTTCACAGCTTTCTGATGCTGGCCTTGTTCAGCTACCGCCCTCTCTGGCACATTCCAATGTCTCTTTCTCATTGCCTTCAGGATTACTTTTATAAAACCTAAACATGCCATACCATTTTCATACACAACAACAATGGTTTGGCTTCTAATATCAAACTATCAATTCCAAACTCCATAGCTCATCAAATATGGTCATTCACGATTTGGGCCCAGCCTGGCTCTGACGTAACCCATGCATACAACAGTTGCCACAATACAGCCAGCTCCATGGGTCTGTTATTTATATTTTGGGCTCTTTATATATGAGAAACCACAAAACATTTAACCTACTGTGCTGATTTATTTCACTCAGCATTGTGGTCTCAAAATCCTCCATTTTCCTGAAAATGATTCACATTTACCCTTCTTTATGGCAGAGTAATGCTCCACTCTGTTTATAGACTACATTTCTCAACCTACACTAATGCATTTCTCTTGAAAAAATTATGTGATTCCACTGACTCTGCATAGGAAGTAAATACCCTTATATCTGCATCTGAAACAACTCAGAACATATTTTCGGTTTGTTTATTTGATTTTTACCACTGGGGATGAATCACTGGGGATGTAGCTTCACACTGAGCTACCACTTCAACTCTCTTTTGTTTTGTGTTTTGAGACAGCATCTTACTAAGTCAGTAAGTTGCCCAGATTGGGTTTAGATTTACGATCTCATAGCCGGGCATGGTGGCACATGCCTTTAATCCCAGCACTCAGGAGGCTGAGGCAGGAGGATCGTGGCAAGTTTGAGACCAGCCTGGGTTACAAAATGAGCTCAAGGCCAGCCTGAACTGTATAGTGAGACCCTCTCTCAGGAAATAGGGCCAGGGATTTAGTTCAGTGGCCTGAGCACCTGCCTGGCCAGCATGAGGTTGTAAATTAGATCCCTGGTACCAAAATAATTAATTAATTAATTAATTAAAAAAATAAACTTACAATCTGCCTGCCTTGGCCTCCCAGAAAGCAAGGATTCCAGGCATGCACCACCATACCCAGCATTAGTTTTATACCACCCCTTAGGAAAACATTAAATAGCAAATAAACAAGGCGAGAGAGAAGAGGCAAGAGAGGGATTATTGCCAAAAAAGAGCATTTTCCCTGTTGTTTTTTTAAACAAAGAGCCCTATATTTTCAGTTTTTTCACTGAGTCCTACAAAGTATGTAGCCAACCCTCTATCACACTTAACTTCTTGCTTTTTCTTCAGAACAATAACTCCTTTCGCAGCACTGTAATCTAGCTAGATTGCTTTTCTCCTTCCAAACCTGAGAACTCCTGCACGACCTTCAGAGCCCAACACAAATGGCACATGCACTATGGCAGTTTACCCAAAGCCCCAAGCACAAAATTGGTTATTGCCTTCCTGCCAGAGGCAGTGTGGCCTTTGAAGACAGAGCCAACAGCTATTCCAACACCTTCTGCATAAGTATGTTAACAATAAGAATAAAATTATTGAATGAGACGGTGGACGGGAAAGCTGTGTTGAAGTGGGCTTTACCTTAGAAACCTATATTCATCTGGAGCTGACACTTCCTGGCACCTGGGTTCACACTGGTTGTCTTCTGAAAGCACTTTTAATTTAAAACAGTTTCCAGCTTACTGAGCCAAGACCCTCTGTCTTTTCCTTTGGAGAGGAGAGTGTGACTGATACAGCTAAAGGTGATCATATTTCCAGCCATTACACAATGTTAATTTCATGGGCTACAGAGAGAAGCAGCTTATGCAAATGAATATGATTTTTCCTGCACACAGCTTATTAGTATGAATAGGTTGGCAGTTCATGATCCTCAGCCTTCTTGAACAGGTACAATTCAGAAGGTCAAGGTTATTTTTTTTTTCCTAAAAAGCCTCATGTTAATATTCAGAGAACTTCTCTGGAGCAGCTCAAGATTCCCCCTGTTGTAAATGGCTCCTTATATTATCTAAAATGTCAGTGAACTTCAGAGCAAGTATGAAAAGGAAATCTGTATGTTGTGGTGTAGTCCCACGGAATTCAGAACGGGCACGAGGATTCTACCTGTGGAACTCAATTCAACACTCTTAATTCATTCAAAAATATATCGGACACATCCACTGCAATGACAACACTTCTGTGAAAGGAACTGTAATTTTTCACAGTGAGGGGTGCTAGTGATGTTTCTTAAGCTCATGAACAACCTTAATAGTATCCATACATCCATGTCATACCATGGTTATGGGTCTTTCATGTTAATATCTGGACAGTATATAATAAGAAATATTTCATGAGGATCAAAATGAAAGATCACCTAGCTAATGCAGGAATTTGTCATGTCCAAGCTGTTCACATTCTTCTTTGCTTCAGGCCATTTTTCTTAGAGAAAGTACCATTATCTTGGTGGCCCTGAAATGCCAGTGTTGCATTGTTTCTCCAACAGCAGAGTAAGGAGGCTTGCCTGTGTCCTGCTCCGTAAATGTGGGAGATATTTGTTAAGTTGCAGCACCTCTTGAAACAGTGAAATGGATATTTTTACAGGATTTAATTTTTAATGGTTGAATAACATTCCATCGTGTGTATTTATCACATTTTAAAAATCTCTTCAGCCATTGGTAGACATCACGGTTGATTCTATAACTTGTATCTATGACCATTCTCCAGAAAGTTGTTAGATTAACACTGCTAAACAGTAGGTTTTACTCTGTCGGTTCCTTGCTCCTCATATTCACTTGCTTTCCATGCCCTCAAGAATCAAGTACAATTTGGTGTTCAAGGTCCTCCAACAAAATTCCAGCAAGCACTTATTATCATATTTTCCAATTAACTTAGCAAACATGAAGCATCTATTATTTGCCAGATGCTGCTACACACTATCTATAGAATGCTGAAAAAAAACAAAAGTACATCCCTACTTCACAGATCTTGCCCTAGTAAATACATACACTGAATAAATAATCCTAATTGTTTGTGATGAGTGCTATGAAAGGCAAAACAAAGGATGATGCTCACTTATCTGGAGGAGAGGAGAGAGAAGTCTTATCATTGTCCTTCTTAAGTAATACTTAGCTCATCTTGAGGAGTCAGCCAGACCACTACAGCAAGGATGAAATTTTGTGATCTAGGTTCAGAATAGCTAAACTTTCCAGAATAAAAGTGAGATTGAGAAAAAGTAGAAGAAACAGGTTTGATATAGAAATGACACTGGAGCCAGGAGGGTTTTGCAATCCATGTTTGGGGTACCAGGCCTTAATAGCACTGCAGGAATTTAAAGGTGCTGCAGGAATCTACCATTTTTCAAGTGATCATCGACTCAGTAACTTATAGCCTAACCACTGAAGAGTGGATGGACAACAAGAATGAAAATAAAGGTAAAGACATTAAAATTCTACTTACGTGACTTGCATGTGGTCCCTTTATTTCCCTATACTACTTGTTTATAATATGCAGTAATACCATAAAGATCATATCACCAAACACAGAGCTTTAATTGTCAATGTGTAAATAATGGCTCAAAGTATGGACTAATAGGATCATTCCAGAAATGTACCTGGAACATAGAGTTTGGAATTCAAGAATTTCATCTTCTTGCTTGTCTGAGCCTCTCTTACCTTTTCTACATCAAATTTATGTATGTGTAGACACATTTATAGCTATATGTTAATCTTATATATGTATGTCTATTCATCATATTCTTTCCTATCCTTTATATTCCTAGTAAACAAGCTATTTATCAGCTTCTGCCCTGTGTTGGTCCATTTTCCATTGCTATGACAAAATATCTGAGGCTGGGTACTTAAAAATTGAAGAGTTTCGTTTAGCTCAGTTTTGGAGGCTTAAAATCCAAATAACACAGAAGTGGTTCTGAGCGCCCTAGGGAAGGCTTGTGGATGCCATCACAGTGGCAGTGGCACAGTAAGTGGGAGAGATCACAGTAAGGGTGAGAGGGAGGCCAGAGAGTGAGGAGGGGCTCTTAGAACAACTTGTTCTCAAGAAAATGGACTCAGGAGCACAGGGCAGCACCTTAAGGAGATGCTCCAAGTGAACCAGGGACTTTACATTAGACTCTACTTTCTAAAGATCCCACCACTTCTTATCATCACTCTGCTGGAGACTGAGATTCCAGCACATCAACTCTTTGGGAATGCAGTACACCCAAGTCACAGGATACTGCTTCTTATAAACCAGTGATTCTTAAATATTTCCCTACCGTCTTTGAACAGTCAACCCTCCGTATTCAGCTGATGACAAAGCATCTCCAATCAGTTGTTCCACAACCACCTCCAACCCCAGCGTGTCCTGAGTTGAATTTCTTACCTTTATCAGATGAGAGAGTAGGGATGTTGAAACACTAAAATGCTCATTGTTAACAATTTGATAATCCTCGTGAAAATTGCTTCCTTGGGAGTTTTTATCAGTAAGTATTCTTTGGCTGTATTAGAAGGCTGGAAAACAGGATTGCATGCTTCAAACAAGGACCGTGACAAGCGCCCTGCTCTACGAGGCAAGTTCAAGGTTAAGAGTACATTTTTGCTGTGGGAAGGCTGTAGGGAAAGAACTACAACAAAATGGTTTGAAACTGATCATGGCTGAACAGACAATGCAAAGCAGCGTTTGTGGGACAGACAGGCATGCAGGCTAGAAGCACTGCTTTGCACAATGTAACCAGGAGATTGAATTATGTAAATAAAACACAGGTACGAGCTTGGAATCTTCTGAAGCCTCTTTCGCTCAGCTGCCCTCACGGTACCCTTTCAGCTTCTCATGTGCATTTTCTTCCACCTTTCAAGTCCTCCTTTGTCAAATTTGTCTTATGGAAAATTCTGAACCCTTGTTTGTCCAATCTTTTCCAAAAACAGGCTCCTATCACCATGGTATGATACAGGGGTTTGCATTAAAAATTCTTTGAACTTGGGCTCAATCTGATCATTTTCTCTAGCATTAATCTTATGTCTGATGGCCAAGTTAGACAACTCCAGTGCTAAACATCTTCCCCTCAAGAATTTCTGCACAACTTATAGGTTAGCACGGTATGTTTCTCATATGACAAGCTATCAGCTTATCATAAAGTATGTCATGTATATAATTTTGCCTATTTTTCTGTCATATTAGGACCAACATTATCATTTTCAGAAATTTTTATTTTCTTATGGAAACAAAGAGCAGTAATCTTACATTCTAGGCTTAATTATTAATACTCGTCACTAAATCCAGAATCATACAAGACACCTTAGGCATGAGTATTCTTCACTCCTGGTCCATCTGTCTGACTATAAAATTGTGTTACCTCTATTACCTAAATAGTTTTTTCACCACCATTATTCTAGTCTAAGAGACTTGGTATGCACTTGAATGCTATTAAGTTTCTGTATGTTATCCCTGCGTCAAGGTTCTATCTCCAACTCCATCCATTCTTCTTGCCCTGTCCTCATTTACTTTGGCATCGAAGGGATCTTTCTAAAATTCAGAGCTTCTCAGATCACTTAATTACTAAAGATCTTTCATTGGTTCTCATAGTCTCCAGTAGAACACTTTAAGTCTTCATCCCTAAAGCTGTTTTGAGCTAAGCCTAGTACAAGTCTTCCCAGTCTCAGCCTACCAATGTGTTGTCTACCTGTGGTCTACCATGTATTAGTGTATTAGTATGAATTCCTGAGATCACATTTTGGAAACCTTATGTATCTTACTGTTATTAAGAAACACTATCAAGCCGGGCGTGGTGGCTCACGCCTTTAATCCCAGCACTCGGGAGGCTGAGGTAGGTGGAGCATTGTGAGTTCGAGGCCCGCTTGGGCTACAACGCGAGCGCAAGGCTGGCCTGAGCTACATAGTGCGACCCTGCCTCAAAAAACCAGGGCTGGGAGTTTGGCTCAGTGGCTTAAGCGCCTGCCCTGGCAGGCGTGAGGCCGTGAGTTCGATCCCCAGTGCCGCAAAAAAAAAAAGAAAAAAGAAAAAAAGTAAAACTATCAATTGACTAAAAACCTAAGGTAAAAGAGCCTCAAAATAAAAATGGTATACTCAATGAGCTGAACATCACACAATCATCTACATTAACAGAATAATGTGAAGTCCAGAAAACGCTGTGCATGTGGGGGAGGGATGAATGTGTGCTTCTTTTTAAGTGGAAAAGTTAAGGAGACCATTAAATTTGGACAGATAATTAAAGATAGCATTTGGAAATTTTGGCACATTCTTTCATAAATTCTATCTCAAACTCCAACTTCAAATTGAAGAAAAAGTTATTAAAAAGTAGAAACGTAATTAGTATTTGCCCTAAAGTACTAATTGAAAAAAAATATGAACATTCCTTCTGAACTGAAATTAGAACAGGTGATAGTTAAAAAGCCTAAAAGCATTCCCTAAAATAAATCTATTTTTAGTGTAATTTTAAAAGCCTGCATTATTCTCAATTAGAGTGCAAATGGAAGCCTCAATTTTCTTCATTTATTAATGAATTCAAAGCACTACAAGTAACTGTTCTTGCTATTGAAAAACACTAGAAAACCAGATACTCATCCATAGTTCGTCTGGGGAGAAGTGCTTTGCTTTTCTAGAAGGTGTGAAACTCCTTGAGAGGAGCATTACTTCTCAAGTCTTCATCACAAATTCTTGTACTTCTTTGAGTTGCTGAATCAAATGGTGGTGTACCTGTGTCTCTGGAGAGGTATTTGCCAACTTGTTTAAAACAAAACTTCATTTAAAGTAAAAACTTTCATCTCTTGGTATACAATTTCTGTATCTTTTTTGTGCTATGTAACTTCTACATAGTACCTGCAATGTAATTAATGTACACAAGCATCACAGTCCTGATCCTGCAGAGTGTAAATTAGGTACCCAGTACGTGTTTGTCAATCGAATGATGTACTCCATCCTTTTCACTGGCACAGCTAAGTCATCAGCTGACTCTTTATGAAACAATCCATTCGTCTCTTTTTGTCCCTTGCAATGTTTATCTTTATTACCACCTTTATTACCGTACCGTGTCCATTTTGCTACATTTCCTTACAGTATTTCTGCTGCCTGAAATCCCCCTGGGGGATCCCTCTACCACAATGAAAAAATTAACCCACCATCAAGTTAAACACTCATTTAGCTGAGACACATTTGTATTGTATGATTTTACAACTTAAGATTTCTTCTAGAATACATGCCCCTTAAAACATAATCTATACCTGAGGTAATTTTACCTCAAAAGCAAAATCCTCATAGATACATTTTACAGAGTACTTTCTAGCTCTAAGAGAATTTCTTGGGTTGTCATTTAAATCCCTTAACTTATAACTTATACACAATTTTAACAAGTTTGATGTGAAGAAAAAAGATGTGAGAAAATATTAAATGCAATCACAAGCCTCTCTAAACAGCAACTTGGATCAGTTATATGGGACTCAGTAATCCTCAAATACCTGAAGATGCTGGCATAATGCAAGAGGACTAATTGATGTCCATAAAATATACCCTGACTCTTAAATACATACTGTATTGATTTATTTGTTATTTATTAATTCTTTTATAATAAATAATTAAAACAGATCCAAACAGAAGTCCAGAAGATTAAAATCTCCACTGAAAGTGTATGGAACAGATTGAATGAAGGTGAGGACAAAATATGAAATCTGAAAGACAGGATTGCAACTAGCAACCAGGAAAAGAAAGGTATCTTAAAAATACGAGGCAATGATAAAAGTCAATCTGGAGCCAGGCGTGGTGGCGCACGCCTTTAATCCTAGTACTTGGGAGGCTGAGGTAGGCGGAGCATTGTGAGTTTGGGGCCGGCTTGGGCTACAATGCGAGCGCAAGGCCGGCCTGAGCTATACAGTGCGACCCTGCCTCAAAAAACCAGGGCCAGGAGTTTGGCTCAGTGACCTAAGCGCCTGCCTGACCAGGCGCGAGGTTGAGTTCAATCCCCGGTACCGAAAAAAAAAAAAAAAAAAATCAATCTGGCAGCTACAAGATGAAGCAAAGAAGAACAACGTAAGATTGATTGGAATCAGAAAGCTTTTGACAGCACAGGAGTCATTAAAAACCTCTTCACAGAAATAATGGCGGAAAATTTTCCAAATGTGGATAAAGAATTTGACATACAAATTAATGAAGCATATCGAACTCCAAATAACAATGACCAAAATAAATCTACACCAAAGTACATAATAATCAAAATTCCAGAAATTCAGTATAATAAATAATTTGTAATCAGTACCTTATTAATGCCATTTTAAAATGATTCATTAAATTCACAAGGCAAGCTTTTGCTGCAATTATTAGCAACTATTATTAGCAACTATTAGCCATGCCTTATTCATTGTTCATAATAACTCGATATTTTTAGATTATTTAATATTTGCAGATCAACTTTATATCTCTTGTAATGATCTTCACATAAAGGCTAAATGACAGTTGGATATCCAATCTACACATTTGACAGGAGAAAAATATGAAAGTCAAAGAAGTAAGATGCTCCAAGGTCCCACAGCTGAAAAGTGGGGATATTGGTGGTGCCTGAACTCTAGAGAATAAAGTAGACTGAACCTGATGAGGCACTGAAATCAATTTAACAAAAACAAATAAATTAGAAACATGCTCTCAGTGCTGAATAATGCTGAGCACAGAGCAGAACCTTTTGAGATGACATAATCAGGGGACATATCCTGAAAAGGGTATTTGTAATGTGAGGCCTGAAATGTAAGAGAGAACCAGGCCTCAAAACAAACACAAATAGAGAAAGAGCATTCCAGGTATAGAAAGATACAGAAAGAGCATTCCAGTGCTAAGTCTTAAAATAAGAAATGTCAGACACCTTGCCAGGCATCAAGGATGCTTCGTCAAATGTCTTCCAAGCCCGAATCCCTAGCGAACTGGCCTCCTTCCGCGCTGGGTACTAAAAGCCAACCTGAACATGTCCCACTTGGCTTGGCCTTCCACACCTTTTCATAGGCTGCTTTATCCTCCTGAAATTCTCTTTCCAGATGCCTCTACATAGAAAGCAGGTATTTATCCTGAAACCTTTGCTCCTGTGGCCTTGATTCTCTGTATTTTCTCTGACTACACCTCATCCCAGTCTACCTCAATGAGTCTGTCTAGTATAATTTTAAATCACTCTTCTTTTATTAACAGCTTTAATATGGAATCATTTATGTAACGTAAAATCGCTTGTGTGGAGCAGACAAGTCGATATCTTTTAGAACATTTACAGACCTTTACAACCTTCATCACAATTGAATTTAAGAATGTGTCCATCACTCAAGAGAGAAACCTCCTACCAATTTACAGTCCCTCCACCTTCCACTCCAAGCTTTAGGCGACCGCTAAGCTACTTTCCATGTCCACAATATTTGCTTTTTCTGAACATTTTATAGAAATGAAATCATACGTACAATATGCATTCATTTCATGACTGGCTCCCTGCACTGAACAAAATGCTTTTGAAGTGCTTCCAAGCTGTAGAATGCGTCCGTAGCTCATGCCTGTGGAATGGTCCTCTTCTGCTTTATCCAGGTAGAGCCCATGGACCCAAGCAAATGTTTGTCTTTGGGAATAAAATTGCTATGAACGGTCACGCAAATTCCTTATGAGGACAGGCTTTGATGCCCCCAGATGCATGCACAGCAGCGAGGAAATAAGTCACCTTTCTTTTACTTCTGGGCCTTTCATACATGTTTCTGTTAACACACACACACACACACACACACATACAGACACACGCATGCACATTTTTCTTTCTGTTGTTTTTCTTTCTGTCTACTTCCCCCCTTGGGTTGTGTACATAATTACAGAAGGCCGCGTGGCTCTGCATCTTTAGCCTCAGCTGTGGCTAAAGCAAAAGTACTCATGAGTTTTCTGAACTCTGTTCCCAGATTCCCTCTTTACACTGGAAGCACCCATTCTCAGAGCTGTGGGATGTGCTACTGCTGAGGCCCATGCAGCAGGTCCCTCCCCAGCAACTGTCTTTTTCCCAGGAACTGCTTTGCACAAGGTATATTCCTTTCCTCAGGGCAATCTGAATCCAAGGACAGAGCCGTGTGTGATACCAAGGCGTAGGCTCTTGTCTCCATTCGGGGCATCACTTCCAGATGCTGCAGCTTCAAAGCATCCCATGGCACAGGCGCAGGCCACTGACATAAGTGCACATCAATCTACATCCTCCTTGTCCTGTCCTCAGGTTACTGCTGAGTGCATCCCCCATATCCCCTCTGCAAGCAAGTCTCGGCCTCAGAATCTGCCTCATGGGGTACATGGCCTGCTTGTGACAGACATACCATAGTGTGCCAGCCCTAGGAGGTGAATTCCAGGAAAGAATCTGACCATCAAGGAGATAATGACCTTCAATACTCCTTCCTTCAATGGGTTATTCTATCCCATTTTGCAATCACTGTCATTACTGGATCACTGAGGCTGAGATAAAGTAAACTTAACCTCTTCCTCCGCTTCTCATCCTCCATCACTTTGCTCCTTTTTCCTCCTCTCCCCTCCTCTTTTTCCCTTCACCTTTTCTTCCTTCCATTAATAATTACTTGCTGAACTTTACTAATATTTCAAGAGTGATACTATCCATGAAGGCTCCAATGATAAAGGAAACCAAAGAGCACCTGCCTTCAACAAAGCTTACGGTCCAGCAATAACCAGTCTTCCGAATTGTAAGGCTCCTGCGATCAGCTGTTCTTCACACTTGAACATCTTCTTCACCCTCCTGGTTTCTCTGTGGCCGCTCACCACCAACCTCATCTTGACGGGCAGTGTCTCAAGCAAGAGGATGTCCTTGCGGGGCCTCCTCTGAGGCCACTGTGTCCTGCATCCCGTTCCCATGTCCTTTCACCAGAGCCTGGTGAGCTCTTAGCACTAAAGCAGAGAAGCCTTGTCTGACTGGCTCCCACCATCAGCACTACCACGGAGCCACACTCCCGTTGGCAGGTGGGTGCTACGGGCAGCACAGCTCTTAGGCCAGGCTCCAGGCCCGAGCCGTGCAGGGAAATCTTTCCTGAGACACAGAGGATTCACACCCAGGAAGCCATTCCTACCTTCTTGCAACCGTAGGATACTCCTGAGTGATTCCCAAAGCATACAACTGCTCTCTTAGGAACTAGGAGAACATAAAGCAAAGCACCAAGGCCTTACTTAGGCTAAAACAGGCACAGGAATTTCTCTGTCTTTCTGCTAATCCCCCCATCACCCTATAGTTTCACACTCAAGAATTCCTCCCTCCGTGGTGCTCTGCCGTAACAAACCGCCATGAACTTAGACCTACTACACCTATAACTATATATAAAAATACATAGATTAGATAGATCAGATTAGATTAGATTAATACACAGATAGATGATACATGATACATGATACATGATACATGATACATGATAGATCATTTTGGGAGGAAGAAGAGGTCAGTAACCTGAATGTGTGTCTCTGGGCTGTATTTTTTATGGAAGCCTGAGAGGGAGATTCGTTTCCTTGCTTTTCCATCTTCTAGAGGCTTCTGGCCCTGCATTACTCATGCTTTCCTCCCTGCCTTCAAGTCCAGCAGAATACCATCTTCACAATCCTCTCTCCCTTCCTTTCTCCTTGTGTTTCTCCTTACCCTTTCCTCCCTCCCTCCTCGGTTATTGTCTCATCTATCTTTGCTCTTGCAAGGTTTCCTGTGATTATCTTTCAGTTACTCGGATATTCCAGAATCTGGAGATTCTAAATTTAACTACATCTGTCAATTCTTTTTCACCATGTGACATAGCATAAGCATGTGCCTTGGGGATCTGGACACAGACATCTTAGGAGATCTTTATTTTATAGCACAGCTGCAAATGTTTGTCTCTGGAGCCGCTAGACACATTCACCCTACTTTGTACCATCAAGGGCTTCAAACTACTCTACTCTGCTGCCCTGACCTATTGCACAATGAAGGGAACTGGTCTTGGCATGACCATAGTGTGTTTCTGGTTTCTGGTTTCCTGACTTGTTAATGGTATCATTGCACATTTCCTTCTGTCACTCCCTCCAGGAGACCTGGCTGCATGTGTTGTTTAAATGTTGTAGAGGTGAAGAGAGTCTTTCTCCACCAATCAGAACTATTAACATGAGACTACTAAACAGACCTATCTTGTTCTGTCATTCTGTTACAGCACTGTTAGTATTAGAATGCTTTTATTTTCCATTTGCATTTGCACAGGGAGACAGGTTTAATTTTTAACCATGATCATTCTATGGATGTATGAATTTTAGCAAGCGCACTATTTTTTCTCTACCTTAGTTCTACGCATCCATGAAATGGTCATGTCTTCCTGGTATATTTCTCACACAAATACAACTGAGGTAATAGTTGGAATACCCCTTGCAGGGTAGCTTGCAGGACTAGATAAATTACATATCAATGCTGTTGTGTAACATGAGAAAGCATGCTGGAAATATGAGATGAAACAAGATTAGCAAAGCCCTGGAGGGACAGGATAAGGAGCGATGTGGTACATGAAGACAAACTTTGAACTTTTCCTCAATCAATCCCATCCCACCATGCCGACAGCCTTGTTCTGAAGGATGCTTCCCTTTCTTTGTCTCAAACCCTTTCTCAAGTCCTACTCTTCACCAGAAGTCTTTGGTGGACATCTGGAAGATCAACAGCTGATCCCACTGAAGCCATAATTTAATGTCTCTGCTTTTTCTTTTTCTCAATACAGTCTGCAGGATGCCCTGATAATTTGCCTCTCTGAGTCATGCTGGACAGTTTGACCAAAGTATTTCCTAGGTTTTCCAGCCAACTAATAGCTCCTAGCTCTGTTGGAGCCCCCTTACCTTGAAAACGAGTCAATTAAATGTATACTCAGAAGGTAGCATAGCATTTACTTAGTTATTTATTCATGGGTCTCATCAAATATGAACTATAAAGAATTCCACCAGCCTATACTCTAATACCTAACACTTCTTAGCACAAAATCCATTTCCTAGGGTTTAAAAGCTAGGACAATAACGTAGGGATTTTCACAGGATCCTGGCTCCTTGTATCAGTGCTTCCGTCATAGCTTCAACCTCCATACAATCCATTTGCAAGTCAAAACAAGATCTTAGCAACTGCCAGCTTCTCTTGGCATCTGAAAAGGCAAACTGTGTTCTGCTGTTTGCTTCATAAATTAGAACCAACAATAAAGATTCTGGAATCTGGGCTTAAGTGGCAATTTTGTCCATGATGCATGACACAGAGCAGAAGGTGTTGGTTTGTTTTTGTTTTTGTTTTTGTTTTTGTTTTTGTTTTGGCCACACAGTGCTTCCTTGGTGAGGCCACAGAGCAGTAGGGTGTGGGACATTAGCGAAGGTCGTAAAAGGCCACCAATTATGTACGTTCCCAACCCAATAGATGTTTTCTGTAGCTATTTATACCTAGATTTTTCCATAGCTATTCAATCTCAGATGGCCAAAATTCCAGGGGTCATCAAAGACAACATGATCTTTAAAAAATAATAATTTCTCCCTGCTACCAAATTACACAGATAGATTGCATGAGGCCAGATCAAAAGCAATTACTCTGGTGAACTTTGGAGTGAAGAGTTACTTTGTCATTGCCAGAGGCATAATCTGAGTTAGAGAGGTACCCAAGAAAATGCCCAAGGCCACATGGTTACCCCAGAACTGAGACTGATTCCTGACCCAGCCCTCCTTTCCTGCTTGGCTGCTACTTCCCGAGGAGATCGTGCATTTCTGATTTTGAAGACCCTTAACCTGGACCTGCTTCTCTCTTTGATAAGGACCCATATTTCTCCTTTCCACAGCCAAACTTACCCAAGGATAGTCAGCCCCCTATCTCTATTTCTTCATTCATTGTTGAGTCTTATAATCTGATTTCCATGGTTTCCCACCCTTACTAAAATTAGCCTCAGAAGGCCTCCAAATACTTCCTTTTTGACACCACAGGCCTTTGCATCATCTCTATAATTCAGAACTAGAAACCAGAAAAATGGGATGTACTTTCATTTTTTCCTTCTTAAAAAAGGGTGCACCAGTCCTTAGAAGCCTGTGTTTATTATTGTTTTTGATGGCTCCTACCTTCTGTCCTTCTTTAAAACAAAATGGAAAAGCACCAGCAGAAATGAAAAAGTAGAATGTAAGTTAGAGGTAAAATCTAAATTGGAAGAAGCAAGAAATTTACACAGGCAGTGTACCTTGGCTAACCTATCTACCACCACCACACCGAAATGGATAATTTCTCAGCGGCACAGAGCAATTCTTAGCTACAACCCCTAACTTGTCACCTCAAATCAAGGAAAGTAGCACTTGTCTTGAGGTCTATCAGCTATCAACTTTCTTCCAACAACATGCCCAGTCTCAAGCCCTGCCACCAAAACAGTCTCTCACCTGGAACTCTTCCTGCTCTGAGGATCAGTCACTTTCAAATTCTGTTTCTCACTCTAGTCATTCTAAATTCTAGTGTTCTGTAGGTTTTGGTATCTAAGAGAAGGATGTATCCACCTCATGCATGATAGTGCTTTACACTAAATTACAGTCCAACTGCCACAGGGACATGCCTAGCTCCTTGGGCCACTGATGGAAATTTTGGGAAATGATCTTAGTATCTGCCAAATTATTAACATTAAATAAAAATAAATAATTGCCTTTTACTATATTCTAAACCCAGAAAGGGTATGAATAGACTCCTGGAACTTGGAGGCTTCCTGGACAAGTCTGTATCACAATATATCCAAAGGAGAAGGTTAATGGAAAATGACCTCAGTTTTATATTGGCAAGACTACCAAGGAATCAGACCCCACAGGAATGAAGATCAAAAAGCCTGCAGTAAAATCTTGACCCAGCTGAGGTATTAAAGAAAAGGCAAGATGGATGGCAATGAAAGGTGCGGATCTCTTGTTTTCTTTTTCTTCTTTTTTGGGGTTTTTTTAAAAATTTGTTTTGTTTCTTTCCTTTTTAAATAGAAGAAAAATTACTATAGTTATCACTGGTTTAATAATGCCTTTCTAAGCTTATGCAGTCAATGTATTACTGGAGGTTATTACAGCCATTTAGTTTGTAAGCTGTGGAACACTGAGCTGTGAGGCCTACATGGGGATATGTAAGCCCAGAGGAAGAATTAGCGTTACCTGGAGTTTGTGGATGAGGAAGAAGAACTCTTCAGAGGATCTTTACCACAGCACAATCGCTGGATACAATGGCTTTAGGAGATTTTGTGTTTCTTAGTGTGGATAAGGTAACACTGTACATAGGATCACGTGAGATGTTAACATTCACAGAGCTATTGGGAAGAGAGCCAGGTCAGTGTAATTGTCAGCCACCTGATTTGCACACAGTTTATTTTCAGTTCACCTTAGGTGACCTTTGTGATCCCATCTACTGAACCATCCTTTTCAAAGAAGGCAATACTATATATTGCTAGTTTATTTTTATTTCTTTTTTATTTTATGGAGAAAAAGATAAAATAAAATTTTGTAACAATAGGAGAATAACAAGAGTTAATACATTACATGTTGTTATCTCTAAAGTAGTCGCTCATGGTGCAAGATATGAGCATAAAAATTTCTCCCATCGATATTAGCACAAACCTACCTTTTTAATGAACTAAGAGACACTAATAGTATAACTGACCCGCATTTTTTCCCTTTTCTCATCTGTTCTTTCCCCTTTCACCCCTCCTAGTTCCCTTTTCCTTTTGAGCAATTTCTTCCCATTTTGCAATATCTGTTGTATGTTTTAGACTTTATTTACTCTTTCAGTTTCTCACACCAGGCAGACAATATAGTGTTAACACATGTAAGTTTGATTTATTTCACTTATAAGTATAGTCTCAAGTTGTATCCATTTATCCATAAAATTCCCAAGTTTATCCTTCTTTATGACTGAGTAGCACTCCATTGTATCCCTCAGACAAAGGACTTCTATCTAGAATATATAAGAATTGAAAAAACCAGATTGCCAAATTCAAAGATCCAGTCAAAATATGGGCATCTGAGATAAATACACACTTTTCAGATGAAGAAATACAAATGGCAAATAAATATCTGAAAAAATGTTCAGCATCATTGGGCATTTGGAAGATGCAAATTAGAAAACACTGAGATCCCATCTCACTCCAGAAAGAATGGCTGCCATCAAGAAATCAACTGACAACAAATGCTGGAGGAGATGTGGGGAAAAAGCAACCATTCTCCACTGTTGATGGGGGTGTAGACTGGTACAACCACTGTGGAAATCATTGTGGAGATTCCTCAAAAAACTAGGATTGGAGGTCTCATTCGACCCAGCTATTCCCCTTCTGGGTATCTTCCCAGAAGAATTAAAAACATCCCGCCAGAGTGATACATGTGCATGTATGTTCATAGCAGCACAATTTGTAATAGCCAAATCTTGGCAACAACCCAAATGCCCATCAACCGCGGAATGAATGTACTGTTAGTATATTGGGGATCATGATAAAAAATGAGGGGGATGAAAAGACATCAGCCTTTTGTTAATCCCACATCCTTGAGTCCAAGGTAGATTTCCTTGCTCAGATTCTTGCTCAGAATGCACCCTGCAGCAGATGAATAGTAGTGAGACCTCTAGAACCAAGACTTGACTATTGGCTTGGACTTCACCATCAATTGGCTGAGTTAGTCATCAGCACTAGTTTCCTTCTTTAGCTGCGATTGTCTCTGGAACCAGAAGTGGCCTCATAACTGATTAGAGAAGCATTTCATACCCTGCTCTCAAAAGTGAGCTAGAGTACCTTGGAATCCATGCATAGGACACAGAACTAGATAAGTAGGAAGAAATTACCAGGTGGGAGCAAAAATTAATAAGCAGGTACACCGCCAATTCATATTACATCTGAGCCCTACCCTAGGACAGAGATTGTCCAACTTCTGCAGCCAATGCCCCGTGATTCAGACACTAACAACCCCTGATTTAAGTGCAGAAGAGTATGATGAACTCACAGACCACTGGAAGCTGCATCTTGATTTTCCAGATTCTCATGCTTCTAATCTATATGTATCTTTACTTGAGAAATTTTGGACTGAGTCACTAGGCAGTCTATGCAATGAATGAATAAGCCTAATTCTGCAGGTATTTTAAAAATTCAATTCAGTTCAATAAATATTAAGAGCCTCCTAGGTTCCAAGCTGTGTCTTCCATACTGCCGATACAATGACAAATTGCTCCGTGAAATCTCTGCTTTCAGATTTCTCGCTATCCATAATGGGAGAGAGGACATTTAGGCATTGTGCTGGGTTTGTCCCACCTAACTGTCAATTTTGTCTTCACATATATTCTATAAATGAATTTTATTCTCAGTTAACACACAGGGAAAAGAAGTCCTGAGGGGTTAATTAACTAGCCTAAGATCACAAAACTGGTAACAATAAGAGAGAAAATATGCACCTGATTGTTCTCATGTCAGATTTAAGGCACCACCAGCATTCCTTCCTGCCACCCTCACTAGTAGCAATCATTTAATGTGTGTTCTATGTTTTAGATGTATCACTTCATTGTATCTTCATGGAAGCCTTAGAAAGAATTACTGTTCCCTCCAATCTTACAGATAAAAAAAAAAAAGAAACCAACATTACAGAGGTGACACTGTAGTTGTAAAAGTAATGAGTTGGCTGGAGATATAGTCAAAACCAAATACCAGTGCTATTTAAACAAAGTTGTGGAGTAGTGAGAAGAAAAGGTAAAGGAGCACCAAAATACCTAGTTTCTCTTCTTGAAATGTTTTTGTTTAATTGCAAATAAAAGCTGGGTCCTGTATCTTAAACTTCTTAAGTATCCACAGACATCACTAAATTGAGTTGTAATTCAGAACAGACAGAAACTTTATCCTGGGAAGGATACCCTAGACCATTTGTCCTAAGATGAAACCTTTCATTTAGTGTGCTTGGATAGTGCTCTGAGTTCTCACTAACTTTACCAAAATATGATTATTTTAAGAAAGAGAGAAGAACCCCAACATTCTTACTCTGTGCATCTGAAAGAGGAGAAGTGAGTGAAACATGGACATGAAAGCTAAGGAATAAGAAAGGAATGAAAAGAACTCACAAACAACATCACCTGGAACGTAGGTATCTATTAATCCAACTGATTCTTAGCAACATCCAGAACCCTCTTTCCAAAAGAATAGGACAGTGGTGGCGGACCTGTGGCATGGGTCCCACAGCACGCTGCTCATTATCATTGATGGCTCTAAAAGTGTTGCCTTCACTGGCAGAGAAGACTGTTAGAACCTCACATACTCAATTATGTCTTCTTCCTCCATCCCATACTTGAAAGAACTTTTGTCTACCAAATGGCATTTGATAAGTGACAGTGTTTATGTTTCTTGTCATTAGAAATCAATGGCATATATAATTCTCAAATGGAGCTGCTGATCAGCATGAGACATAGATTAACTTAGATGATGCAATTAAAATTAAAGGCTAAGAGACTTGACATTTTCGTTATCCTTAGCAGCACTTAGGTATGATGTTATGGGAGCCTCTGAAAATACAGAAGATACTCACAGAGTTCTGACTTGCTTCTCCTTGGCTATTCCAGAGTCAAAGGAACTGGGTGTAAGAAAATTGAGCCAGACATATCTTACCGTTCCACCCTCTGTTGCCTGTATGCATGGCACCATCTCTTATCCAGAAAGCTTTCTTTTCCTTCCTTCTTTACTTACCAGTGACTAATCTGGCCCCACAGTTCGGTGTCTGCATTGAGGACCCTGGGAAGAGTTTGGCAACTTATCCTTCCTTCCACACACCTGGGATATAGTAAGATCCTGGTCCAAAGAGTGAACAAAATAATAGCAGAACTTAGTAATAATGTAAAATAATGTACTGGTGCCACTGTTTTCCCCCTCTCCTTGGACTGGGGATACTTTAAGGCTATGACTAATTTTTTAAATTGCTCCATATCAAGGAAATGCCTGGAGCTAAGCATTCCTCAGTAATTGTCCATCAAGTAAGTGACAGGATAATTGAGTTGTTCAAGGTCATGCAATTAGTGACAGATTTAGATTTGAATCTGAAGCCTTTTCCACAAATTTGGTCTTCCTCATTGTGATATGTTTTTGAAGGTAAAGTCCAAGACTCTCATTGGATAGGCAATCACAGCATAGGCTTTGTTAGGCACGTATGTCTCAAGGTGTCATCTTCTAAAGGTATTATTTATGCATTCCTTTACTGAAAAATCTGAACAACATAGATATGGCCAAATTTGCAGGCAAAGTGATTTAAAGTAGTAGTTGACATTGTAATCTTACATGTGGAGCCCTTTTTAAAGCAAGAAGTTGTGAAAGTCTAATACATGAAAATAACTACACTTTTAGTGTCCAGTACAATGACTGGGACACACACACACACACACACACACACACACACACACCCCTCACAGGCTGAGTTCAGCTGACAGATTCTGAACTGAAAGTAGAAAAACTTGGCTTCCAGTCCAACTTCGCTACCGCTTTAGGCTGAGATTTGGCTTCTCCAGGCTTTGTAGCTCTTTAAACTATAAATAAAGCACTGGGCCGAAGGGCTCTGTGGCAAGCCTTGCACAGCACAAGTGCCAACCCCAGGAGTGACATTCGCATGGATTACAATGCAAATCATGCCCTTTGCAGCTGTACAATGAAACAACTCTGCTAAAGAAACTCCCAGCTCTAGCAGGCTGACTCCAGGTAAGCCCTGCTCTAAGTGGGTGACGGGAGGAGATTTCAATCACTTCAGCCAGAAGGGGTCAGTCACCCTCATTATCCTCTCTAGTCTTTCACAGCCGGTCTGACAACTCAGGACCCACAGCAGGCAGTCTTCTAGTTCTGATCAGACATCAACACCTTCCTGATGAACCGTCCTGACACTGTACTTACGCTCTCCATTCCTACTGACTCCAAGCTCATGTCTTCCCTTCCAGAACATTCTTTATGGGCTAATCGACATAAGTCCTGCAGAGTCTCCTAGGAACCTTTCTAAGGTTAGCCAGGCATTTTTAAGGGATTGTTCAAAGCTCTGAGGCCTTCATCCAAAACCCATTGCACACTTTCTTTGGGAGCCATGCCTACCACTTGTGTCAGTTGCAGAAGAAATAATTACACACGTTAGAGGCAGGGATGACACATGAGCTAATCTCTCCTGTTCCCCTGGAGAAACAATGACACTGGAAAGGAATTCCTGTCCTCCTGCTCCGCCTTATAACTCTCAATGCTAAACTCTCTCATTTTCCTTTAACAGTGGTTCCTGAAACACAATTCCTGAGCTTTTGTCAGTAGTACTACTGGAAGGAAGGACTGTGAGAAGAAACAAAGAGGAAAAGGGAAATAGCAAGAAGAAAGTGACCAACCAAAGAAGGAAGAGAAGCAATGCAAAATTCGGAGCATTGTGATCAACCTTTTTGTTTATATTATGTTACTGAACACTTTCCATCATCTCACAACTTATAAATGGCAAGATTTCACCTTGAAAATGTAATCATTAATTCTCAGAAGTGTTGAAACATATACACATGAAAAACCCAAATCATATAAAAAACAAAACAAAAGATAGACAATAGGAAGGAGGGAGCTAGATCTTTCTTAAGTGAGAAGAACAAGAAATAACGAGGCAGTGAGGGAAAAAGAGAAAGTAGATGAAAAAAGGAATTAAGATGGGTTATGCACATCTATCAACTCTACACAAGAGGTAAACATTATGTACTGCAAACATGTACTGAAGAGTAAATAGCTTTTTTAAAAATGTGCATAGAAGCATATAGCTCTGACTTTATATTTCATATCATGGTTCATATCATGGTTGCTAATGTAATGTAGTAAAGAGAAAAAGGAAGAGAAATATCAAGCACACTAATTGTAAATTTTTTCCCAGTTTTTTAACATATTCACAGTCATACGTGCTCATTTCTCTGACCAAACCCCATCATTTTACAGTGTGATGTGTGATTTTGTGCAGAGCATTGGATAGTATTTGGAATAAAAAAAATCTGGCACCCAAATTCATAGACACTGGGACTGAAGAGTTGGCTGCCAAGACTCTTGTCTCCATCTCTCAGAGGACTCTGAAAACCCACACTTTTCACTCTTTGTTGATTTCTCCATTTGTGTATTTTATACACATTCCATCCCAATTTCCATGGTCCCTATAACAGTTTTCAGTTATGCCAACCTTTAACCCACCACAATGTCTCTCTACCTGTCTTTGGTGGAATTCACAAGATTGATAGTTTGACTGGGTCCTTCCTTTTTGTTCAGTTGGTGACCTTGGATCAAAATTCTATCCATATCTAACTTAATTGGCTAATTTCAGAGACCTAAGAACAAAGATATATCATGAAAGAAATAAATTAAGTTCTGTGGTTAGACCAATCTGTGTCTGAATGCAAGTTCCTCTACTTATTCACTGTGTGACTTTATGGAGCAACTTAACCACCATAGACTCCATATCATGTTTATCATAGCAATAATAGCCAGGCATGGTAGCTTATACCAGTAATCCCAGCACTGTGGGAAGCTGAGGTTGGAAGACCACATATTTGAGTCTAGCCTCTGCAATTTAGCAAATTAGTTAGATTCTGTTTCAGAATAAAACACAAAAAAGTACTGTGGGTATAGCTCAGTGCAAAGGCACTGGGTTAAATCTCCAGTGCTGAAAAAATATAAAAATAAAAAACCACAAAAGGAAAAAATTAGTAATAACAGTAGGTTCTTCATAAGGTTGTTAGGAAAAAAAATGACACATGCATAGACTATGGAATATCCATTAAGTGTCCAAAACCTTTGGCTAGTGTTACTATTAAGAAAAGTTGCACTTCTGAGGCTGTGAGAATTGAATTTCTCTTTTTCATCTTCCCTTTTTTATCTGTCTTATTCATATTCATCATTTAGTTCTCAGTTCAGCTGTCATCCCCTCTGGAATATACCTAATATGCTTAAGGCTCATTTACATGCCCCTCCTTTCCACTCTGATTCCTGACCTTTATTAAATGCATATCATGCAGTGCTAAAATCACCTCACTACTGTCGATCTTCTCAATTAGGATAGAAAACAACTTAGGTCAAGGAATGCATGCCTGTCACCATTACCGCATCAGAAGGAAGGACATTGCTGCATGCAGTCGTCTCTGACAACTACTTATTTACTAAATGAATGAAGGGACAAATCCTGTGAGACAGCATTGCACCTCAAAAGAGAGGAGAGGTGGGAAATGTAACTTTGTAAGGAAGAAAAGCTCCATTTAAATATCATTAATTATACACCGTCTGGTTGAATGGAAAAGCACTGCTGTCCCTACGGGCGTGTGGGGTTAACTCTGTGACTCCAGGGCAGGGATTCCTGAGCAGGAAAGCATCAGCTAAAAGCAGGTTTGGAAACCTCATCCAGGAGCGAAGCAAATGATTTGCTTTTTGTGTGCCTTCATTTTCAAGAGGAGCCAAGACTGTCACTGAGGAACAGACCTCCGTGCTGGGCTCGTTTCCACCTTTGTGAGCAGCCCCTCTCTGCTAATGGGGTGTCGGTGCCCTTCTCCTGATGTAGACAACTTCCCACCTCTCACTGCGCCCACTTAGCTGGGCTCAGAGTTAATCAAGGCCCCACTTGTGAGCTTCTGTTAAGCACATGAGATGCCGCTGAAAGCAGCACTCCTCCTCTTCCTGCGCTTACAAGAGCTGTTTCTGAGGACCAGCAGTGGAGCTCATCACTTTGGAGTGATGTTACTTTTTTAAAATTTCAGTATGAAATGTGTCCAATGGCAAGTCTAATTATGGGAATTTTTCAGTAGATAAATGATAAAATTGCACTATCGACTCCTACTAGATCTTACATTTTCCCCCAGCTACCTTTCTTCAGGCTAAAATAACTCACAAAATAAAGGAACAGAGTATTAAGACAAAGAAAATAGACAATTTAAATATTTCCAAATCAGCCTACCACTATTGTTAATTATAGAGAAACCCACGACTTCACTCCTAGGGTTAGTGTGTACCAAGAGCCCTCTCCCAAGGCCTGATTTTCCTGTATATGTGAAGAGCTCACTTTAAACTGTTCTAACTTGTACTTTATCTTCTCTTGTGGAAAAGATCATCACAAAGATGTTTTTATGACCTTGTTATTTTCATAACTTACTCAAAAAGATTGAGTAAACTGGTTATGCAAATACGTTAACATTGGGTTAAAATATATGAGAAGTACTTTTGAGTCACTTGTGTGGCATTCATTGTTGGTGCTTTAAAATGCTTTCAGGCAGAAACCAGGCCACAGTGCACATATTATCTAACTCAACCTGCAGATGTTCTGGAAGATGTCAAGTGAGTATCTTCCTCTCTGTTTCGTCTCAAGGAAGATTGAGGCATGGAACACTGGCTGAAAGACACCCGAGCCAATAGTACAACAGCCAAAGTTAAATCAGAAGAACCCTGATACTGTACCCAGAGAGTTCAGCTAGAACATTCCGTGTAATATTGCTCTCAGAATGTTATTTGAATGTTTCAGCTTTACAGTACAGAACTCGCACTACCCTGGAACCAGAGAAATGCAGTAAATAGGAAAAGCTCTTGAAGTTTGTGAAAGTAGGTTGAGAATTAGCTCTAGGGCTAAGGCAGTGCCTCCGGAGAAAGGTATGATAATAGTGTTTACCAGGATGTTTTCTAAAAGAAAAATATTTCAAATCATGCACCATCATGCTTTTTTGTTTGTTTGTTGGGCTACCAGGAATCGAGCCCAGGACCTTGCACTTGCCAGGCAGGTACTGTGCTGCTGAACTGTATCCCCGACCTGCAACAATGCAAAAAGATCAAGTAAACACAAGAACTGCCGCATATATACCTCCACCTTTTGAATATTTACACTGGGATACAAAAAGAAATTTGAGAGATTCTGTGGTATTGATATTGTATGTTTTGGTGTTCTTTGGTTAGAAGCGGAGGACACAGGCTCTGGCTAACCAGAAAGAAATCTTCTGGAATAATATTGCATAGAAAGTTCCCAGATTCTAGCTGGGAATGAAAGAGTTCTTTAAAAAGACAAGGATTGGTCAGAGTTGACTGGGGCATTTTCAGAAAAATGCATAAATTTTCTTCAGGCCGCATCTGTCAGATCCCTGGTCTCCGGGTCTCTTCTCCTCTTCCCCCTGTGTTTATATTTACTTTAAATGAACAAACACTCTGTCTGACTAAGAGTCAGAGCTGAGCTGTGCCCAGAATGGATCACTGAATTACAGCGTGACCTCAGGCACATCCGAAAGTGGTAACTCCACAAGAAAAATGAAATTATCTTAGTGACTGTTTATAGTTCTAATACTATAATCTAAATAGAATTTTGGGTCTTTTACATTTTTCCGTGGTCTTGAGAAGCATCCTGGACTTTTGTTTGGTTCTTTTTTAAACAGCACTGCACTGTGAAGATCAAGACAGTTTTTCCTCCATGATGTGATGTCTCCTTGATGCCATCTGAAATGTGGTTCAGAATAAAACAAAGAGGGACTTGACCTCTAAGATGAAAATTTCACTGGAACATCCCTTTACTTTTAAAGACCAACAATTAAAAAGTAGATGGAAAGAAAGAAGGTGAGACCTTATTTTACATTTTAGTTATAAATTCTAAAACTACGTATTTCTATCAGCTGGCCACTTCCCAATGCAAACTCAGTAAAAGGAATAATTGTTCTTTGAGACATGAAGGGCTTCATCTTTCCTATAAAAGTCAAATGCAAAAACTGGGCGTGGTGGCGCACACCTTTAATCGCAGCACTCGGGAGGCTGAGGTAGGAGGAGCGCTGTGAGTTCGAGGCCGTCCTGGGCTACAACGCGAGCGCAAGGCCAACCTGAGCTACACAGTGCGACCCTGCCTCAAAAAGCCAGGGCTGGGAGTTTGGCTCAGTGGCTTAAGCGCCTGCCCTGGCAGGCACGAGGTTGTGACTTCAATCCCCAGTACCGCAAAAAAAAAAAAAAAAAGTCAAACGCAAAAATGCACTAGGCAGAAGCAGGGCGAGCTGTCTCCGAACTTCCCGTCCCGCTCTACCCAAAGAAAAGCAATGTGCAGATATCAGATTCCAAGTCACCAGTGGGAAGTACCTACAAGTGATAGGTTGCTGTGCCTCCAAATATGAAATCAATGAGTCCGGTTTTCTTTTATTATTAATATTTTAAAGGGAGTAAATCAGAACAGTAAAATGAAACAGAACACAACAATAGTAGGACAGTAGGAAATCCACAATGGTTAGCATATTACATATTGTTATCCCCTAGCTACCCAGACCGCTGTCCCCAGGCCTGCAAAGTTAATCCAACAACATAAATGTCAGGTTCTTCCCCTATTTCAGAGTCCAGTTATTTTCTTTTCACCTTTATCCACACAACCACTCTAACAGAATGACATTTTTTTTTATTCCGACTTACAGAAGAACTAAGGCATAGCTCTGGTGTCTCCTCTCTCCTTCCTGCAGACTCTATGCCTTTCCTAGTTGCCATTCATTGCTTTATTTTATGAAAACATAAAACAACATTCCCTAACAAGAGAGTAGCAATGTGCCGTGTGTCATAAACCTAAAAGCGATTACTCAGAGTAAAAGGCAAAAGGCAGTTTCCCTTACAACAAAGAAACATAATACTGGAAAACTTTCTTTTCAATGAACTAAAAGAAACTAGTAGTATAGGAAACAGGGACAGGTTCAAATAATTCACTAAATATGTTTTTCACCTTTCTCCTCTTTCTCTGAAGCTAATGATGAAGGAAGATCATGGTCTTTCCCTGCTCAGGACAGAACAGGGAGGTACAATATCATGGTATTAGAAATCAATAAGCAGGTTGATGGTCAGTCTTGCTACTCTAGCAGAACTTACAAGATTTCTATATGCAAGACTGGGCTCACCCCCTAACAGTGAGGAGTGAGCTTGTTTTCCTTTGTGATAACTTTCACTTGTACATTCATTTCTTCAGTGATACATATTAATAAAGAGCAACAGTGTGTTAGTGAATACAATAGTATAACAAAAACCTTGGAGAACCTGAATTTCTATGGAAGATACAATAATCAGCCATGTAAACAAAGACAATATTTTGAAAACTATCCAAGTAGGGCTCAATTGCCTCAAAATTATTATTCTTGCCCCAGCAGAAGTAAATCAGTTTAGAAATAAGAAAGCAAATTGGATTTCTGAATGTGTTTTATTTATTTATTTATTTATTTATTTATTTATTAAGGATAGTAAAATCCAACAAAATATAACAGAACAAAGTCAATCAAAACAAAGCAGAAGAATCGGTACAGAACTTCAGAAAAAGAAACTATGAAAACAATAGCTACTATAGTATATCTTGCCAACTTCAGAATAGTTGACCATTCCAATAGGTATAGCAAAATTAAACCAAAAACAAAACACAATAAAAACAATATAAAGTAAAGCAAAAAAAAATTAATCAGAATAAAGCAAAATAATGAGAACAATATTGGGCCTCGAAGACAAGACAGAAGGGAATCCCCCATATCTGCTACACTGCATACTGTCATCTTCCCAAGAGATGCTCAGGCTGCCAGCCCGAGGCCTGCAATATCAATCAAACAATACTAGCATTTAGTTGCTTTATGCACTTTAGTTGTTATCAACTTAGACGGTCTTTCGAACCAGCAGGTTGCTTACAGGTGTGTGTGTGTGTGTGTGTGTGTGTGTGTTATATCCTTGATTCTTAGCCTGTGCGCAGCTAGGCATCTGGGAGGCACATCTTTTTCTTCCTGGAGCCTGCGCCAATCGCATTTCACTCACCAGGAAGGCAGGCTAGTTGTCTTCTGGTCAGGGCCACTCAGACCCAGTGGGGCGGGTTCTCCTGAATGCGTTTTTAAATGACTTGTCAGAGATCATGAGAGTTTTGAAGGCTCACTGGGAGCCTCAAAAAGGGCTCTCACTCACAGGAAGCCAGGGAGAAAACACTGAAGATTAAGGGTCTGAATCTCAAGAAGAGGCAAAGCATGAAGGACCTGGGTGCAATGTTTCCTCACAGCTTCGTGTTAGAAAAGCATTCAGTGGGGAACCTGCCCGTTATTCAGCTGGGGGAGGGAGCTTCAGAACTGGGGAGGGCTGAGGAAGGGCCTCCGACTCTGCCGCCTCCTGAGATAACATCACAGGCAGCCTGGGCTGCAGCACGTCTGTGACGATCTACTGCATCCTGGGGTCAGGCGCGTCCCACAGGAGAGCCAGGCTCCGCAGCAGCACCTCAGGGCAGGGTGGCTGAGTGAGGACTGCAGGCAGGGGTGCCTGGCTGCAGGCTCACAGATGTCGCAGGCTCAGGGTGTTAGCCTGGGTCTATTCTGTCTTCTGTAACAAATACCCCAGACTGGCTAAGTCATAAACTACGGACATTTACTTCTCATCACCTTGCAAGGTGGAGAGTCCGAGATGGAGGCAGGTGCACTGTCTGGTGAGGGCCAGCTTCCTGGAACATTGAGGGTGACCCTCTTACCGTCCTCGTAGGGGTTCCAGAAGAGGCCAGGAGTCTGTCTCAGCCTTGCTTCTAAGACTACTAATCCCATTCACAAAACCCCCATCTCCATGGCCCAGTCAACCGCCAAGGACCTAATCTGCCTCCCAACACGATCACCCTGGAGGAGGCGAGTGGTGGGATTCCAAGAGATTTCAAAGGGACACGAACCCTCACACCCAGCAAGCGTGAGGCGGGGCCCAAGTACACGGTGCACACTGCTGCTGAGGGCGTAACAGAAAGGCAGGGATCTCCAAGGCCAGAAGTGGCAGTGGGACTTTAGGGACAGGGTGCGACCAATGTCAGCTTGGGTTGTGTTCGAAACATTTTAACAACAGATTCCAACTAGAGGTGAGTAAGCGTGAGATTGGTTCCATGTGTTTTGACTCTGGAACAAAAGCAATAGCTTTGGTCAATTTCATTGGCTTTGCTTCCGATTTCAGCTTTCATCCCGTTGCTTCAGACTCCAGCTTTTTAGGAAATGTCATCACCGGAAATGCAACTTGG
>RJWM01011349.1:0-60118 GCA_004363535.1 Dasyprocta punctata | reverse complement strand
AACAGCCTAAGATGACCAAGTGCTGGAAGCTAAAAGCCCAGGGAGTCATAGAGGAAAAAGGCTCAGGAGGCGGCATAGAAGGGAGATGCCTGCAGTTTAGAATCCAGGTAAAGGAAGCCTGAACCCACAAAACCTAGCCTCCCCAGCTTGCCAGCCCTGCCCTTGGATGCCACCAGCCACACCTCTGGGTCAAGGCTTTGAGGGGGAAAAGTGTCAGCTGCTGGCATCTTCTGACACCCGGCTGTTAATAAGTGTTATGCTGAAAATATTTCACGGTCAGACAAGTTTGGGTAAAGCAGAAACAAGCAAGTTTAAACTGATTTTATCCTTACACAAGGACTATGATGAACTTCCTCATCTTCTTTACTTTAAGCCTTCTGTCCACAGCATTTTAAGGAATTCGCTTCATGAAACATACCAGTTTAGCTGAGGGGACACAGTGGGGCTCCAGGGACAGGAGCGGCTTCACAGAGGCCCCAGGCACGCACACTGTGGGGGTTGGGATGATGGCCATGGCTGAGACACTGGGCACTTCTGTCTCTTCCACCCTTTTCGGCTCCGTGAGAAAGGTGTTGTGGTCCCTCTTTTACAGGTGGAGAAACTGAGACTCTGACAAATTGGTGATGGTCTGGGTTGGACTCCAGGGAGTAGGATGGGTGGGAATCACCTGAGGATGACACAGGGAGTAAAAAGGCAAGCGGCACTTGGTGACTCAGAGCCCGCCCTTCGGGCTCTCACAGGCTGACTCCCAGCTGAGAATTAAGGACAGCAGTGAGTTTGATAGCCTGGCTGAATCGTGAGAAAAAGCAGGAAGTCGGGGCTCAGGTCAGCCCAGCCCCTATTTCATCTGCTCCCTTCCTCACCGCGTTGGACAAACAGGAGTCTGCCCGCCTTAACATTGCTGTGTTTCCTTGGGCCAGTACTGCTTGTTCCAGAGTGACCACTAATGCAGGGGGATGTCCAGTACCGTGGAGCTTCCTGTCCTGGCTTCTGCTGGACTGGGCTCCTCTCTGCTTCATCATTAAAGAGAGGGAAGTGAGCCATGGGGTACCAGGGTAGGCAGGTTCAGATCAATGACTGCCACGCATGTTTTCTGGACCCCCAAACTCCTAGCTATGCAGAGAAGCCCAACCCTTAACCCCTGTAGCAGCCAGAACCCTTGACCCCATCCTCTGGTCGGCACAGCTTCACTCCCACGAAACATGCCATCCCTCAACCAGATCACCCAATCACGGCATCTTCCCATCCAACAGTGGACTCCGCAAAAGACAGAGTGACCAGGTAAGAGACGACTGTGCTTTACAAAAGCCTCCAATGAAAGCAAAAATTCTCCAAGCCTGGTTACTGGATTTGGCTGAGGTGCCCTGGAAAAGCCTGATATATATATATCATTAGCTGAGGTCAAAGAACCAGAAAAGAGCCAAGCTCTGGAGTTGGTACGAAAGGGATGACAGTGTCTCAGAGCCTCAGACAAGGGCCACAGAGGAGGCAGGACTGAGTTGCTGTCACCTCCAGCATCCTGTCCCTGTACATACAGTCCCTGGCCAACAGCAGCACCTGCGAGCCAACTGGAACTGGCAGACCCCTGCCCATTCCCACAGCTCCTTCATGGGAATCTGCATTTCCCGGTCATTCGCATACCTGTCCAACTTTGAGAAGCTCTGCCCTTGCACATCTAAGCTTCTCTTTCAAAGGGACTGGAGGCAAGAAGAGGGTGGAAAGGAAGGAATTATGTCCCTCTCCTTACAGTCGCAGACTTTTGGAGTTGACAGGTGACCCACACCCTTTCTCCTCACTGGCGAGTGTGGAGACCCCTGCTGGGACCCCTCAGGAGTCACATTCACCATCGATGGGCTCAAGGGTCCCTGGCCTACAGCACTCTTAGATACCAAAGGCCTCATTCACATCACCAGCCTGTGCTCTGTGCCGGCCCCATCAGGACCCCAGGCCTCTGGGCTTCTCGGCCCCCCGCCATGCTCTGGCAAGAGCACAGGGCAATCCCTCCACTCCAAACTTTTGTGTCTTTGTGAAATGTTTAGTGGAAAACTGCCGACTATGTAAATCAGAGATCATTAGAGGTTGGGTTTTTTCTTAAAGAATGGATTCAGCAAAATGCTGTTTTCTCCCCAGCTCTGGGTCTTATTTAGGGGATTGGAGCTCTGTTTATTTATTTATTTATTTATTCATTAGCTGGGCCCACAGTCAAGGAGAAGGGAGCAGGGCTATTAATCTTTCCTGTCATCCATTCACAGATGTGGAGTTCACACCACAGCAAATGTGAAGTCAGCAGTACACAACCACAAGGTGGAAATTTCAAGAGAAACAAGCTTAGAGGAATAAAAAAAAAATAAAATAAAAATAAAATTTAAAAGGAGTGGGGGTGGGGCGGGGAAGAGGGAGACACAGAGAAGAGCACATTTAAGATACAGCGTGAGCCTCCCTGGGCGCTCGTGTGTGCTGAGGGTAATCTTGTTCTCAGCATGAAGGTGCCATTGATATGTTAATAATAATTTTCTTTTCTCTTCATCCTAAAGAAATGAAGTTCGCAAACCGATTCTGATGAAGTAGGTCTGACTCCTGCATGTGTGTGTGTGTGTGTGTGTGTGTGTGTGTGTGTGGTGTTTATAGAGTGACTGAGACAGACACACACACTCTGCTCTTCGCCTATTTATGTCACCTACTTAGTAGACTCCGGAAATCTCCTTGGAAAGGTGAGAGCTCAAAGACACGGGGTGACCCCTCTGGGAATGATGTGACTGCCAGCTCTTGGGGTGGGGGGATCTCTAGGACTGGGCTGCAATGCAGTCTCCTGGGGAACAAAGTTGCATTGCTCCCCCACACTGACATCCAGGGGACCCCACTGTACTGCATCCTTGAACTAGCACTGGTCAGTAGAGGGTGAATCAAAAAATCACCTCACAACCTTCCTAGAGTTGGTGGCTTCCCAAAGCCTACTGAATCTGCAGAAGTTTCAGCCTATGCCATAGTCAGGCTGGCTCCTCCACCACCTTGGTTTCCCTTTTGTTCTGTACCCTGCTGAGACTCTAATATGTTAACTCTCTCCTGGTCACTTCTTTCCCCCTCAGTGTCTGGAACAGATGAATGGCCAGAGTTCAAGTGTGCACTACCTTCTTAGAATGTTCCAGAGACCTGGTGCTATACCCATTGCTCAGATCAGGCTCACTGATCCCAGCCTGGCACAAGCCTGCTTTATGTCTCACCTCGAGTTGCAGCCATTCTGCGGGGCATCTGCATCTTCTCCCCCACTGGCCCAAGATCTGAAGGCCACAGTCAGGCACAGCCCTATCTCAGCTGGGGAAAACTGAATCCAGCTCCACACAGAACGTGCCTTGCTCAGCTCTGAACAGGAGCAGAGGAAGACTGATCTTCAGAGGGGGCTGAAGTCTGTAACATCAGAATCTGAGCTTCTGAGGGCACAGAGACCATGCCTATTCGTCTCTGCTCCTTCACACTTCGTGACTTCTCTTTGAACATTTGCTGAATTGTGTTGAATCCTGGGTCAAGTGCAGAGCTGGGAAAAGGCTGGCGGGCTACAGTTAGGAAAGGCTGAGAAGTGCACTGGCTGGTCCTGGGTTGAGCCCTGTCACAGACGCTGGTGGCCCGAGTGGGAAGGCGAGTGTGGGCACAGGAGAGTCTGCAGCTGGAATGAATCTGCAGCACATACCGGAGGGACCGCAAGTTAATGAGGCCAGGTCAGAGCACCCCCACCTTCTAACCAAAGCCTACTCCCGGCACTCCTAGGATGTGACAGACACACTTGAATTATCCTTCTGAAAAATTCCTGCCTCTAAAAATGCTAGTGATTTTACTGCCACATCCATTTTCATATCTGTAAAGTGAAAACAGTAAAATCCAGGCCTGGAAGGAATGAAGAACGCAATGCATGTGTATCTTTGGCATAACACAAAGCACAACTTCCAGATAAGTGCTAACTTCCAGAATGGCAATCAGAACCCCAGTACACAGCCAGCACTACCCAGCCAGCCTCTTCTCTCAGCTCCCACCTCAGTCACACCAAGCCCAAAATCCCATGTTCTCCCAACTTCTAGCCTCTGTGTGCATACATTTCTGTCAAGGACCTCTCTCCATACCTTTGCTTAAATTATTACACTCATCCTTAAATCATAGGTTAGACTTTGCAAAGACTTCCTTGATCCCACCCAGTTCCCAAAATCATGTGCTTATTTCCATCATAGCATTATCATGCTACATTGTCATTATCTGTTTATCTGTTTGTCTTTTTCACTAGAAAACAGACTGGAAAGGTTTTTAAGCAAAGAGCCAGCAGTAAATATTTTAGGCATCAGAGCTTCAGTAGAGCAGACCTGGACCCAATCCACTCCCTGGAGTCTAGCCTGATGGCTCACAATTGGCTGAACCCCAGCCACTCCAGATTCAAGAGGAAGGAAAGGCAATGCTTCTTTTGTTGGCCACTGTATTTGGGTACTTTCTTATGGAGAATTTTTGTGACAGTAACTAAAACAATAAAGTTGCAAACTTTCTCCTCATCTTCCAGTTTAGCCTCCAGGGACTGGTTTTCCAGCTTGGTAGAAAGCATGGCACGCCAGGCTCCCCAGGTTTTACCTCTGCCCCTGTGGATCCGTATTTACCAGGTTACTGAGAAATCATTGAGCTTTATGCACCTTCCATTTCCAGTTGCCTTTGACTTTCTGAACTTTTAAGCAGATTGTGGAGCTCTGCGGAGGCTCCCCTAGTGACTATGGCTTTGAGGGAGTTCTGACTGGCTTCTTTTAAAAGAATGCCTCTTCTAAAGAGTACAGGGCTACCTGAGCAGAGCCACCCTGGATTCAACTGCCTATGACAGGTGAGTGGGGAATTAAAGCCCTGGTCTCCTAGGTTCATACATGAAGAACAATTTCTTTGAAAATATCCACTGATTTTAGGTGGAAATTTTCTGATTTGAAATCTTCAGGCTAATAGCCTTGATTCCACAATTCCCAGAATAATCAAGTCTTGCAGGTGTGAACAGGAGCCTTTTGAAACTCTGGAATTGAATGAGCCCATTAGAACAAACTCAAATGCAAATTCTTGCTGTTTTATATGAATTTGTTGAAATGTTATGCTAGATTTTTTCCCAAAAACAGTGGTAATTATTCACTTCTCCACATCCACATCCCATATCCACAACCACATCCCTTTTTAATTTGACTTTTCAGACCTCCCATCAGGAGTTGGAGTCTTCCCCATCCTTTAAACCTGGGTGGTCTTGGTGATTTACTTTGACCAATAGAACTTAGAGGAAGTAAAATGCCACACTATGGCTTGCGTCAGTGGTTCTCTTGGAACCCTCCCAGCCTTCTTTTGAACAATCTGAGAGTTCTGGAAGAGAAATGCATTGAGGCACCCTGAATCATCCTGGCTGAAGAAGTCCTAGACAAGACAACCAACAGCTGACCCTGGATATAAAAGAGTCTGGCCAAGACCAGAAGAACCACCCAGCTGAGCTCAGTCTTTTTTGCCAGCTCAGAGAACTGTGAGCTGAGAAAAGGTAGTCACTGTAGACCGCTGATTTTGGTCTTGTTTTTATGTAGCAAAACTGATACAATTGTCTTTATTAAAAATCCATTCGGATCATCTCACACCCATACCTACTATTAAAAAAAAAACAGAAAGTACAAAAATCATAGGCACTGTTGGAGAGAATGTAAGATGGGATGGATGCTATTGAAAAGAATATGGCAGCTCCTCGAAAAATTAAAAACAGAATTGCCATATGATCCAACAACTCCACTTCTGGGCATGTGCTCAAAAATGTAGGAAGCAAAGCCTAAAGAGATATTTGTACATCCACATTCATAGCAACAATATTCATAAAAGCCAAAACATGGAATCATCTCAAGCAACCATCAGCAGACAAGTACATAAGCAAAAATCATGTTGCAAGATATGTACATTGGAACATTTTTCAGTCTTTAAAATGAAAGAAATTCTAACATACACTACAACATGGACAAACTTTGAGGACATTATGTTCAGGGAGATAAGCCAGTTGCAAAAGGAAAAATACTGTATGATTCCACTTACACAAGATTCTTAGAGAAGTCAAGTTCCTGGAAACAGAAAGTAGAATAAAAGAGGCAGACATGGGGAAGAAATGGAGTTATTGCTTAATGGATGTAGAGTCTCAGTCTCACAAGACAAAAAATTTCTGGAGTTGAATGGTGTGATGATCACACAACAATATGAACATATTTAATACCACTGAGTCACTTAAGAAGGGATAAGATGGCAATTTTTTGTCAGGTGTATTTTGCATAGTTTTAAAAAGATAAGAGCAGTGTGGGTATATGGGAGTCTTCCTGGAAGTAACTAGTGTTCATTTTGACAAAGCACAAGCTATAGCAGAGGTGAAGGAAGACACACTCAGCCAGAAAACACTAGGGGTGGGGTCATAAGGATTCAGAGAGGCTCAGCATGGACAGGGTATAATGTTAGATGCTAAATTAGCCAGGATTCTTTCAGTTGCTAATGAGAGAAAACAAACTCCAATTAACCTAAACCACGAAGTGAAATTTATTTGCTGCTATACATTGATACATACATTGGCAACTCCTAGAACTGGGGAGGGACCTTGCTGAAAAGCTTGGATCACTAGGTCTTGCCCTTTTCCCTCTGATCTATGCCTTCACTCTAGAGTAATGGCTCTGAGCAGTCGTTCATCTCTTATCTGCTCAAGGACCCCAGAAGCAAAGCAGCACCTCCTCTAGCTCTAGCTAAAAAAGCCTGGAAAGGCATGTGATTGGTCTGGCTTGAGTCCCAAATCCATCTCTGGAGCAGTCATCGGGTCTAGGAAAATGCAGGAGTCTGACTGGCCACAGCTGGGTCACGTGTCCTCTATGAGCAGGGTTGTTGTGAGACTGGCTTCAGAGAAGGCAGATGAGGAGACTCACTGGGCAAACATGCATAGTTTCCACAATCCATAATGCAAGATATTATATTAGAAGGAAGGTCATTTAGGGACATCATCTCCGTTGCTGAGGAAAGATACACCTGAGTTCTTGATTCAGCATAAAGGTAAAAGTCTAAGCTATGGGCACTATCAGACATGGGACTCAACTTCTCTCCATCACCAGATCTGGATAAAAACTTCACCTTTCAAAGCTTCCATTTCCTCATTTACAAAAATGGACTCCATATTACATGGTTAGTGAGAAAGTAAAAGGTGGGAATGTCTCCAAATTGCTTCTTACTGGGTCTCATACAATATAAGCATCCAAAAATAAAGGTATAATAAGAGGAGTAATAAAAACTACTACCCGTTAGCCCGTTCAGGTGTTTGTACCCCTGGAGGCTGAGGCAAGGCAAGGGTATGGCAAACCTGAAGCCACTCTGGGTTATGCAGCAAGATCAGGGCCAGCCTGAGCTAACAAAAGGAACTTTTTCCTGAAAAAAAAAATGCCATTTGCAGAGCAGGAGGGTCCTTGCAGACACATCAGGGTGCAGCGAGGTGGAGAGCCGGGGACACATGAGACACCCCCTGCCTTCTCCTCCAAATACCCCAATTGTGTGTGTGTGGTTGAAATTTGTACTTACCTAACTCATTTATGATGCCATTTAATTAAAAACTTCTATTGCTTAGGAAAATGCTCGAAATGTCTAGGCAAGAAGTGGTAGAAAGACAGAAAAGTGCTCCAACACACAAACGACTTACCTCTGCAAGCTGGCCCTCTCTCCGCTGCCCTCCTCTCCACTCTCCTCTGTCTCTGTCTCCTTATTCCTGAATAAACCTGACCTGCACCTGAGAATAGAAGGAGGGGATTAACAGCCTCCCCGCTCCCACAGCTCTCAAGTCAGCCCCATGTGGCTGGAGTCCATCGCTGGCTTGTCCCTCTATGAGCCCTTCTCCAGCCCTCCACCTGAAGGCAGTAACCCTGGGACTTTCCTGACTCAGCCTCCCACTGCTGGCTTCACTCAGCCATCTCTCTGGGCTGGACTGAGGTCGGGCAGGGAAAAGGCTCAGTCTATCATGCCTCTACCTCTGCCTACCTCTCCACAGACCCAAGTTCCAGTGCATGCAGTAGAAGCAGGAAAAAGCTGGCACCGGGCAGGCTGTCTCACATGTCTCATGGTACCCAACCCCACCAGGTTCCTTCTGCTGGTCCCAACTCACTCTGTCATTAAAAGCCAAGAAACTCGACAATCTCATAGCTCACCACATATACATATATATATTATATATATAAATGTTTAATTCTTATCCATTGATTTTAGAAATGTATATGATCTTAAATATTTCTTTATTTTCCCATAAAATTCAACAACTTTCCAAATTTTCATTGAATTATTCTATTTTTAAAAAGATATTAAAATCTGTTGTCCCTCAGGTTCTGGACAGAGCACAGAACCATACATTTTTTCCTGATTTCAGTGCTGCTGTTTTCATTTCTGCAACTCAGTTCTTCTTGCCAGAGAATAAATAGCTAAGGGTTCTGTGGTGAGTGTTTGGGTGTTTGTTGGTTTGTTTTGGTTTTAAGAAACTACAAAAAGAATAAAAATCACAATGCAGAAATAGCCCCTCCACAAATGATCAGTGAGAAAAAATGTCACTGTCACACAGTTCTAGGCTGCAAACTCCAAAAATGAAAGATCGGTTCTAAAAGAGTAAAAAGACATCCCATCCCCACCAGCCAGTCCCTTACATTTAGATGGAATCCTTTTTAATATTAAAACAGAAATGGATTATACCTCAGAAATATGAAAATGATTTGACACTGTGTATATAATTTAATTCAAATCATAGACCCCCTAATCGACATTTAATTGATGCAATAATGTTTCTCATGATGGTAAATAAACAAAATATATAAGCAGAAACATCTTCTTTGATGTTTAATGACTACTTAACAGCTATTTGGGTCAGAGCTACTGAGCTCTAATAAACAAATGCTTAATAATCAATTGAAATGCATTTCTCTGGTTATTGCTTTATTAAATCAGGATCCAACTTTGACTGTGGGATATCCCTCGAATAAGAATTTAAAAATACTTAGAATCAGAAGAGACTAAACTGGCTTGGTAGCACACGCCTTAAATCCCAGCACTTGGGAGGCTAAGGCAGGAGGATCGTTGTGAGTTCAAAACCAGCCTGGGCTACAAAGTGAGTTCAAGGCCATCCTGTACTGCACAGTGAGACCCTGTCTCAAAAAATAGGGCCAGGGATTTAGCTCAGTGGTCTAAGCGCCCGCCTGGCAGGCGTGAGGTTGTAAGCTCGATCCCCAGTACCAAAAAAAAAAAAGAAAGAAAGAAAAGAAAAGAAGAAGAAGAAAATGAAAAGAAAAGAAAAAGAAAAACAAAAACAAAAAAAGAATCAGAAGAGGCTGCAATGGCAGGTCCCAGTACACCCTGTACAATCAAATGTACCCTGGACCTTTTGTCCTAAAACTGTGTCAGTCCCCATTTCCCGGCCTGGTATTCACTATAAACCTTCCATCATCTGCCCTATAGGGTAAGCCATGTAAGCAAGATAGTCTTGGTTAGCTGATGTGAAGTTTGTAACTCAGTGCCTGGCGTGTAGCAAATACCCAACGAGGTGGCCTTCCTGTGACTGTTAGCTGCTGCCATCATAACCATAGTCCAACCTTGCCACCTCTCTCTAAGCACACACGACACTCACTCGGGTCTTCTCAACCTGAGATGTAAAAGGAAGCCACGCTTTTCAGTGCCTGGCTCGAGCCACACTCTGCTGGCCCAGCAGCCAGCCCCAGGGGCTTCCATACCGAGTCTGTGGAAGCCCCAGCCCGCCACAGCTACCTGTGGTCAGGCGCACCTCCAGCTGGAGCCCTGACCTCTGGCTGAGCCCTTTCTCTCTATTGGGTACCTGGAAGTTGATGTCTGCTTTTTCTATCACCTCGGGCCTTCATGCTTCCAGGAGGAGAGGCCTGCATTTGGGACCCCATCTAGGCAGGTGCGGTCTGTCTGCCCAGGGTAAGCAGGGGACTCAGAAGTGAGGAGTGTGTGTGTGTGTGTGTGTGTGTGTGTGTGTGTGTAGTGATGAGGAGGGTGATGGTGAGAAGACAAAGCAAAGCCCCCTCGGTACCAGTGAAACATTTACAGAGAATAGCTACGGGGCTAACCAGAGGCTCGTTGGAGAGATGGGGCATGTGCTCGGTGGTCCCAGAGCGCCATCGTGTGGCCAATCTGTGTAATGACCACAGGGACCCTGCTTGTAGTACATGGTCTTGGTTCTTAAAATCTCTGATCGTTATCCAGGGAACAAAGTGGTGCCCACACCCTTGTTTAGAGCTCACAGTTCATACAGTTCGACCACTCAGAGGGATGAAAATAGAGGGCAAGTAGAAAGGAGAGAGAAAATGCAGAGACCAGAGCAAGGGGAAGAAGTCTGCGAGACCTCATAGGTGAAAGCAGGTCTGGAAAGGCAAAAAGTTCCTGGAAGAAAGGACGTCGAGAGGGAAAGTCCCTTCCACGATTTTCACAAAGGTAAAATGAGGTGGCGCACCTAGAGCTGAGTCCGTTTGTATCCACGTGCTGGTTGTGTTCCCAAAGTACCCCTGGACTCATAAGCACTGCTATCTCCTGGGTTACAGGTGAATTCTGAGGCTCAGAGAGGTCGAATGCTGACAGTAAGGCATGGTGGGGAGACTCCAGATTTGCCCCGTTTCAAAGTGTTTATTGATTGTCACCAGATCAGGAGTTTGTTGAAGGAGGATATCTCCTCCTGACTGCCTGCATTCTCCCTGAACATAGTACAGCGACTGGCACGTAGCAGAAGCTCAATAAATATCTGTTGACCGGTGGCCCGGGTCACTGTGGAGTCCCCGAAGGACACCGTGCTTGCAGAGCAAAGGCCAAGTGAGGGAAAGGCTAGGCCTCCATTTGTCAGGCCTCCCTGATGCTCCTGATTTCCCCACCTGCCACGCGTGCTGCTGCCTCCTGCCCTTCCACCGTCCCCTGGCTGCTCCTTCTGCTGAGGAGTGAGTCCGCTCCACCCGGAAGTCCTTCCCTCCTGAAAGCCTCAGAGACTCTGAGGCCCAGACCAGAAGTCCCAGCCCTTCCGGACACGGCCAAGCTCCCAGGACACCCAGCCTGAGCTGTGTGTGGGTCACCCAGTGGGGCTGTCACCTGCACAGCCACCTGGTTTCGGCGGGGGCAGCTCTGCAGAGACCAGGGCCACATCTGCCCCCCTGCAGCTGCATCCGGCCTGGGATACTGAGGCACATGGTGCAGGACAGTAGCAGGGGGGCAACAGGAAAGGAGGGAGAGAGGGAAAGGACCAGGAAGAGACAGAAAACGAGGGAGGGAGGGTCACAAAGCAAAGGAGAAAGGGGGACAGGAATGGAGAAATGAGCAAGGGAGGAAGGAAGGGGGTGGGGCGGCCAAGGAGGTCCTGTCGTCACAGTCACCGCACAGGGCCATTGTCCCTGGCGGGGCCAAGTAGGCACGGCACCTTGGCCTTCTCCCAGTGCTCACTCCCCATCGCCTCACTCCTCCACCAGCTTAGGCTGGTGTCTGCCTCTGGATTCTCTCTGAGTTGGCACTTTTCTCCCCACACTGGGCGTAGCTCGGCCCTCAGGAGTTAACACACCTGCCACTCCCGTGCTGACACACAGCCTTTCCGAAAAGAAGACAGGAAAATGAGCCTGCATGATGGGGTGGGGGGCTGGCCTCGCCTGCTCTCACAGCTGGGGGAGGACTGGGGTGCTAGAACAGGGGTGTCCACAGAGGATCAGGCTTCTTCCACTGCCCCACGCACATACACACACCATCTGTCCCCATTCCTCCCCTCACTGGATAATCCAAATGCCCCAATCCCAGCCCACAGCCGGCAGGGGTGCTGGCTAACGCGGCCAGCCTGGGCAAAGGAGCCAGGAGCGAAGCCCCGGGCCCTGCTGGGACAGAGCGCCAGGGCAGTGCCTCCTGTCACCTGCGAACAAATCCTCCACCGGCCTGCCAAGAAACAGCGGCAAAGTTCAGCAGCCCCGAGCAAGCTGACAAAACAAAATGCCCTTTTAAAAAACATTCTATTAGCCTGCTGGTCCCTCGGTGCGTGATTTATATGGGTTTTGTTTCCGCTAAAATGAAGTTCGTATCTTATCTTCCTTGAGAGGAGGGAGAGCGTCGTTCCGTCAGCTCTGAGGGAAGAAAAGGAGAAGGGCAAAGTCCTCAAGCAGCACCCCAAGCCTTGAGCCTCACACCTCAGCCCAAACCAACAAGAATTGAGTAACCAGAAGCGATAATGGTCTCCACGTAGCCAGCTGTTAGTGCACACCGCACATTATCTGATGGACGCTCTCAGATCATTCCATCCTCCCAGAATCCCCACAGGAAGTGTTGCCCTCACTACCCAGGACAAATTGCACAAGGGAGAGGCTTGCCCAGGCTCACAGGGCAAGAGGAAAGAGAGGGATGCAGCAGGATATGAACCCAGCCCACACCCTAAGCCTGAATGACCCTTGCCTTTTTCTCTTTCCTCTGGAAAAAGTCCATCTGTGGCAATTGCCAAAGATAAGCCTTGGGAAAAGGGCTCGACAGTAATTAGGAAGGCTGTGGCGGAACCAGGTGGAAAAAGAAACCAATTAACTCCACATTAGGATGATCAAGGCAATCGCTGGCTGCAATCGGCTTTGCCTTTAGGTGTGTCTAGTCCCTCTCCTTCCAACCTGCCAAGCCCCACTGCCCGAGATTCTCTGCCATCCCGGTCTTGACTGGAAGAAAGGGGTGATGGGAAACCAGCAATCAGTTGCCTTTGTAACCCAAGGGTTGGAACAAAGCAGAGCCCTCTGACTTGGAGGGGGGAACCCGAGCCTCTCCAAAGGGAGATGAGTCAGGAGGAGGGTGATACTGGAAACTGTCTTCTCTGACTTCTTTAGGTGACTTCCCAAGAGTCAGTGGCCACCACACTTCTCCCCAAAACTATTGCACCCCACAGGTCAAAGACAGCCTCTAAGTCTCAGCAGGATCAGTAACAGAGACCTCCCTAGGACTGGACAATCTGTTATCCCTGGGACATGAAATCTTCAGCTGCTCTGAGCTATAACAATGATGACCTCATTTAAATTGCGGACCCATTGCTGTGGAAAGGGGTGTCACACTGATCCTGGAACAGAAATGCACGCCATGCGTCATCTGTGTTCTATTGCTGATGGCTTGGAACAAGGGATACTGTGCACAGAGCTCAGGGAGCTGCCTCTGGGCTCCCTCAAGGTCAATTAGTAACAGATGCCAAGAATGAAGTTGAGGAACTTCATACTCGCATTATTCTGCTCTTGTCTGCCATCTTATCAGAAGGACCAAAGGGAGGATGCTTCAAAGAGGCAGTGCATGGGGTTGTCTCTATGCCCAGCCTGTCCACTCGGTGGTTGAAGGACAATATCTATAACTTCACGGTGTCACTGGCCTATCCAATGTTCCCTTAATAAATTCCTTTGCTATTTAGATTAGTAAGAATCCATTTTTTCTGTCTGAAGCTAAATAGCAACTCTAATTTGCACACTTATTCTTTTCTTCATGATTTTAAGATACCATTAGTATAGGCCTGTCGTATTTAAGAGTCTTATTGAAAGTTTATAAATAGGAGAACAATTACAGAGCAAAGAACAATTTCCAATTTAATGGTGGACACTATGGTTCCTAAGAGCATAGGAATATCTTACCCTGGGAAGGTCTCATTACTCACACCTTGTTCATGGACCATGATGGCTCACCACAGTGTGACTCAATCTCTTTCCCTCTCCCCTACCCGGTTCACATCCCCCTTCTACTCTTTAACATGGTGTCTCTTCCTCCTAGGACAGTGTTTCCTGGAACTCTCATAATTCTACCCAAATTGAGCCAAGAAATCATCCTCTACTCCTGCCTCAGCCATCCAGACTCAGCCAGCCAGCATCTAGGTGAGGCTGTTGTTACCTGTTCCAACCAGGAGGAGCTGGTAACAAGTCGCCATCCACAGCTACACAGTCTCTCACATTTGAGATGAAGGCCTCCCCTCCTCTAGGAAGCAAAGCTTCCTAGAAACAGCAGAAGTGAAGCTGTTTCATTTCTAAGCAGTTTCTTTGCTTTGCCTTCCAACCACACTACCCCGTCACCTGGTAAGAACAGAATAAATGATAATTATTACCACAGAGCAGAGAGAAGACTGGGCCCAACTCTGACCATTGTGCAGGAACTCCTCTCTCCGCACTGGTTGTTCTGAACCTCAGTGGCACCCTGCAAATCCCCAGGCACTTTCAATAGCCCAGGTGCCCAGGCCTCATGCCCAGAGACTCTGGTTTACCTAGGTGGGGTAGGGACCAGGCAGTTGTCCAGGCGGCTCAGCTGTGAAGCTCCAGCTCATTATCACTCAAAAAGAGTGACCCATGGCAGACAGAACTGTGTCCAGCAAAACCCATCTCCTCCACCTGAGGCCATTGGGAGGGCTATTTCCCAGTCTCCCTGGCAACTGGGTGTGGCCAGTAACTGAATTCTGGCTGATGGGAAGTGAGTAGAAGCGATACAGAGCCTAAACCATCAAACCTCCTGCACAAAACTCTACACTCCTTTCTCTGACTGCCACATGGAAGAGAAGGACTCTGAGAGCCTAAGAGATGACAGAGCTATGCAGCGGAAAGTGCCTGGGCCTCTGCATGACCACATGAAAAGATCCTGCCAAACTGATCTGTGTGGAGTGAGGTTTCTGTGACAATAAAGGGCTGAAACTTGGGAGTTCTCTGTAACAGGGGTTAGAATTACCATCACGTTTATTTTCTTTTCTGGAATTACCCTTGGAAACTGGGACCAGAATCTCATCAGCTTGATGGATGATATTTGGGGATTTCTTGGAACTATTAAGAGCCTTCATCTCCAGGTTCCCTCTAACACTCTAACAACTCCTAACCATGGTTCAGAGACAACCTCAGGGCTCATCTGGATACCAGAGTCACAAGGTGAAGAGCTTGGAGGCTACAAAAAATTTCACAGTGGAGGGACACCAGAGCCAGCAACTGGGCTCATAGAGCCAGAAGCAGCCTGGGACCAGTACGGTCCACATCTCCTGGGATGCAGTTCAGGTCACCCACCACAGGAAGGATGAACCCAAGGCACTGCATGTAACTATAAATGACCACCCTGGAAGGGCTTGAGGTCTGCTTGGGGCCAGGCAAGGTGAGCAGATACACCCAGACCAAACACCACCGTGCAGCACCATGGGAACCTTGCTCAGCTCTTCCCTCAAACAAAACTAATACATACAGATGGAGATGCTTTGGTTGATGTATGATAGCCCACAAAGCCTCTGGGGGAAGGGAGGGTTTGAGAAGCCCTGAGGGCAAGGAGCACAGGATATTTATGCCCCATGGACAGAGCATCTATGTCCCATGAACAGGGTACATGTGCACCACGATGCTAACAATCACATTTTATTTTGCCACAGGCTGAGTTGGCACTCAAGGGGCAAATGGCTCAGACACCAAGAAGGGACCTTACTTCCCAAGGAACAAAACAATGAGCTCCTACCTGACTATCACCAGACCTTACGCACCCAGCCATCTTCTTCCTTCTCATGCTGGAGTCTCCAGTCCCAGAAGGCAAATGCCTGGGCTGCCTTCAGCAAGTCCAAGTCCACCACACCCACCTTCCCTCCCATTGGACCCCAGAATTCACAGGAAGCTACGATGAATAAAGGAAAATATCCCAAGGGATGACATAATATTAAACCCACTGCTCTTTACTAAAAATACCTCTGTGCGTCCCTCCATCTGTTTCAGCACCTTTCCATGTGATTTAGGTAGATGCTCTATTATTTATGAAAGAAATTACCAATGGTACACGGACAGATATCCATGTACTTTCTATCACATTACTGATTCTTTATCAACAGCTTTGAGAACCAGTTGACTCATTTTACCCCTACCCCTTCCTAGCTCTTTTTATTTCTGTAACCTGTTTTTTCAGATCATTTTTCATCTGGGCTTCTTGACATGGTCATAAACCATAACTCTGTCCTCTACAAAAAGTCTCCAAAATCATGAATCTCCCTTGATCTAACTCTTCTGCCTTTACCTGAGCCCTAGAACTCCTGCTAGGCTCCAAGTTTAAAAGCTTGCTTCCTGATATGAAAGCAAACAGTGCCAAAGAGTTGATGTGGCCTTCAAATATTGCCTCCCCTCCATACAGATGCTCCACACAGCATCTCTTCCCTTCCCTGTCCCCATAAGGACGAAATCCTTATTCTCTGGAGTCAGACGCATAAACTTTCTTTGCCTTGTGTTCACTGAACAACATTGAGCTAGTTTAAAGACCTCTAAGAAATCTGAGTATAATGGGTTGAACGCTAGTCCAAGAACAAAAGGAGGAAGACGTGAAAGTGGGTGGGGAGAGAGTTCGTGCCCAAACCTGAGAAAACCTTGAATGTTACTTTATTGAGAAGAGAGAATCTCTAAAGGTGAAACTAAGGATCTTCAGTTGAGATCAGCCTGAACTACTTGGATGGCCTCTAAATACAAAGACATGTGTTTTTATGAGTCAGAAGAGAAAGCACCAAAGGAGATGATGCTACAAGGATCAAGATGGAAATCAGAAGAGTGTAGCCACAAGCCAAGGAAACCAAGGAATGTCAACAGCCATGAGAAAGAAGCAAGAAGCAACCTCCCAGGTAACCTCCAGATCTTGGCTTCTGAAGCTGTGCAGGAATCAATTTCTGCTGCTTTAAGTCAACCACTTGTTATCACTGGATGCAGCAGTCTCAGGAATACGGAGATGAGTCTCCAATGGGACAGTCCATGAAAAGCCCTGAGTACTTACTATCCAGGAAGCTCCAAAAGGCCAGACATCACCACCACCACCACTGCCATCATCATCACACTCATCATGGCATCACCAGCACCAGGATCACCACCATGACTTTCTCATCACCAGCACGGTCCACATTGCTCTCCTCCTTCTCATTAACAGCATGGGCATCACTGTTTCTGCTTCCATGAGCACTTTCTCCCTCTAATTTATAAACCCTATGAGAGGCCATCTGATATGTCCCTGTAGAACACTTTGCCAGTTTCCTTTAGTTCTAACATCTCCACAACTTAGAAGATAGTTTGTGCCTTATTATCTATCCTTTCTTGAGAGAATTCTGCAGAATGCTGAAATCATATCCTTCCTCCGGTTTTTGCAAATAAGATAAACCTTCTTTTATGAGATGAATGTTAGGATGTTAGATATGGGTGTTCTGTGTGTTTCACTTTACTGGTCTGTGGGAAGAAGTCTGAAAACCATAGCTCTAGTGCCTTTGTCTCCCATATACACCACAGTATGGTACATGTATGCCACTGAAGAGCATAGAGAAATACCCGTAAGAGACTGATAACTGATCAGGAAAAGGAAACATTTGAATGTGGACTCTAAGCTAGATGAGAAATGAGTCAAGGGTAAAGAGTGTAGCCACAAGCCAAGGAAACCAAGAACTAAGGTCTCCATGCAGTTGCCCAGGTGCCTATGAGGAAACTCCAGGTCAGTTCAGCCTGCAGGTGCTCCCTCCTCCCCAGGGTCTTATTGTTTCCAAACATCATTCTTCTGGCCCCTCCCAAAAGGCAAGGATCCAGCACTTTTCTCCTGCCTCATCCCACACACACCCTGGAAATCAGGGCTGGGATAATTGCACCAAAAAGCTCCAGGCCCCAGGTATGTAATTATGTACAGAATAGCTTTTCAGCAGACAGAATCTGTCCATCTTCCCTTGGTGAGCAGTACATGGAATCTAAGTATGGGAGGAAGAAAGAAGCAGGTGAGATTCTGTGTCTTCTGTTAAAACTCAGACAAGAAAGTAAATGGGTCAGCTGGTCATTCCCAGCCACATCCCAGACCAGAAGCTAAGGAAAGAATAACCACAGGAGTGGCCAAGATGTGTCCAAGGAGCTGACACCTGCTTTAGGATGCTCACAGAAAAGAAGCTGACAGTCGCATCCAGGCCTCAAGGGATCTGTAGAAGCACATCAGGGTGAGAAGGGAACACTGAGAAATGGCCTGGAAGCACGAGAACGCACGTGGGCCAGGTGCCCTGGGTCACCTGAGTGCAACATGGAGGAACAAGGGGCTGAGGCCAAAAATCTGTTAAGTGACTCTCGTGAGGCTGATCAGCCTGTAGAAGAACCAGGATTTGAATCCAAGTGCTGGAAACCTCACTCTTAACCTCTAAGCCTCATGTTGTTTAGTGGTCAAAGTGGTTCCAGATGTCGAGCCACCATTATAATAACTACCACAATGGGTGGATTGCGGGAAGTCCTGTAAGCACAGATGAAAGGACTCAGCATTAATTACATTTCTACTGCAGTTATGCTATGTAACAAACAGCCCCAGTAGCTCAGCAACATTCGCAGCTCTGTGATCAACAAGATTTTTGCTTCTCACGGCAGACCACTGTCGGCTCTGCTCCACGTGGCTCTCCATCTGGGACCAGGGACTAAGGAGCATCCTCTTCCCTCAGCACAGAGAGAGTTGAGCGGAATCATACAATGAGCACAAGCCATCCTTCCAACTCCACATTCAGAGTCCAGGCCCCCCTCCTTACTTCTAGGTTCCCTCCTCCCAGCCACTCCAATTCCTCCTTAATGAGCTCAGTAAACACATCCTCCACCCTCTGCTCAGGTCACTCCAATTCCCCTCCTCACGGCCCCTGACCTTCCTCCTGAACTGAAATCTGCCCAAAGGCAGCCTCAGGAGAAAGCAAGAGTCAATGTGCTGACTCTGTTCTGTGAAATTCCTGAGCCCAGGCTACAGAAACGGGAAAAGAATTTTCCTAATTTCCACAGCACTCCAACATGGTTCAAAAATGCTGTCCCTTGCAGGTGACCAAGGCCCCACCTGGAGGACCTGATCCTGGTCCCCAAGCCGGAGAACCAGGGTTTCTCAGAATTAGGGCTTCAGGGCAGAAAGGGGAAGCCAAGAACTGAAAAGCTCCACTCAGATATTCTTGATTTGGGTACACCTGGTGGGGAGGGTGGGGAGACAGGACCCACAGCTTCCCGCATTCTTAATTTGAGGCTTCAGAAGGAAGAAATAATAACAACAATAACCATCCCCACTGCAGCCACAGCACTTCCCGCCCGTTAAGGCATCTGAGAAAGTGCTGACGGGGATGGCTGACAAGCCGTGTGCATTGTAATTCACAGCCTAACAGCATCTCCAGGGCTCATGGGTTTCTCATTGAAAAATTATGTGATGTCTTTTTGGAAACCCAATACTGAGTTATTGATATCGCGAAGGCAGCAGGCGCGCCACTTCCAACTTATTAGCTTTCTACTTTCTGAAGGACTTTGTTTTCCCCTCTAATTTTCAACTGGCTTCCCCCTTTTCAGCTTAAATTGGATCATTGTGCTTGAGTGAGTGGCTGTGAGTGTGCACCTGGGGAAAGGTGCTCTGTACGCCTGGGGGTGGGCAGGGGCCTCAGAAGTGTGTGCTTCAGGTTTTTTCTGGGAGGGTATAAGTATCTTTTGGGGTACGCAGGCAATTCTGCATGCTTAGTGGGAAAGTGTCCAACTCCACATGCTTGGGGTCACATCCACATTCAAATGTGTGCAGTGTGTACTTTATGTGCACCTCTAAGTTCAAGTATCCGTATACTATTGGTGTGTGTGGTTGCATCAGTGTCTGTCTAGGTGTGTGTGTTGCTGTGGGTGTGGGCACACGTGTCGATCAATATGGGAGTACTTACAGGTGTACATTTATGCCTCAGTGGGTCTCCGTGACCCTGCGTCTGTGCGTGTGAGTCTGTACGAAGCAGAACTGCCATGCTGTGGAGACCTTTGGGTTCTAGGGTCATACAGCCTAGGAACCGTATCAGTTTCAGTTCTTGCCAGCTATGTGACTTTAGGCAGTTTGCCTGGCCTCTCTGGGAAGTCGACTACTCACCCGCAGAGGAGAATCATCACAGCCTTGCTGAACACAGGAGCAGAGCGTCCAGTGGGCTCCAGCATTGCTGCCCGCAGCACCGAGCCCAGAGAGTACTCAGTGCCCGTGAACCATTCCATTGCAGCCCCTTAGTGCACATCAAAGGTGGAAGCCTGCCCTGAGAAATGGAAGCTTCCAGAACAAGCTCTTACCTGCCTGAGCTCCAGGACTCAATGTAAATCCACTTCATGCCTTGAATCTCCATGCAGGATCTTAGAAAAAAAATGCCTCTGTGGAACCCACAGCCTCAGTTCGCTCTGAGCCACTCTGCTGGGTGCTCCACACAGGCCTGGCCAGGGTTGGGCTGCACAGGGGCCTCGGGCAGCACACAGCCCCCCAGGACCAAAAAGGGCAACAAATCTGGAGTGAATCACATTAGACATAAAGCACCCTTTGATCCCCCAGAGGAGACCCTGGATCCCAATCTCTCCAGCTGGCACCAGAGGAGGAGGGGGTTCCATGGAGACTGGGGAGCCAGAAGGAGGGCTCTCAGTGCTCTCTCTCCCCCTGCACTTCGGTAAGCTCTGATGCCGAAGGCCCAGCAAGCAGAATTCCAACTTTGAGGGTCTGGTGAAGATATTCCTGAGTTTATGGATCTACATGGCCCAGAAAGGGCAGGGAGCATTCTATAGTGCTGATGTGGGATTCCCCATCCCTCAAGTGCGGACCTGCTACAAATTAAAAGACAAAAAAAAAAAAAAATGTGTGACACTCAACTACTTACACCCAAGGACACTAACTCCACTGAATCTAGAGTAAATTTTATACTCACAGTACACTACATTGCATATTTCTTCCTTTCTTTCCTTTTTCCTTTCTTTTTCTTTCCTTTGCATGCATGTGTATGTGTGTGTGTGGTAACAGGGGCTTCATACTATGTCACCAGCCCCTCTTTAGTGTTTATTTTGAAGGTCTTGCAAAGTCACTGTTGCTCAGGCTGAGCTCAAACTTGACACCCTTGTGCCTCAGTCTCCCTGCATGCTAGGATTAAAGGCTTGGGCCACCGTGACTGGCTGCACTTCATATTTCAAGTGCTGAACAGTCTCAAGAGGCTGCCAGTCACTATACTGGATAATAAAGCTCTAGAATTGCAAAATCATGGAAGCCTGCTTAGCAGCAAGCTGCTCCAGGCAACCCCAAAGGCAAAGTTCAGAGTTTGGGGTTGAGAACAGTGCAAGCGCAGGCACCCACAGCACAGGAGAGTGCTGCCTTCTAGAAAGACAGGCGATAGCTACCCTCTTGCTGAGGCCACAGCACAGCAGCAGGGTGAGACTCAGGCTTAGACCTCAGTGTTGGGACCATGGATGGGGGAGGAAAGGTGGGAGAGGAGAAATCTGATGACAGCCTGGGCCAGGCAACAGGGTCGGGGCTTGAAATGGTACTCAGAGCTCATCCTCTAAGCCAGATGGAGGAAGAGAGACCAGGGGCAGGGAGCTGCAGGAAGGTCTGAGGGCTCTGCCAGGCACTAGGCTCTTTTAAGATGAATCCATGAGGGACCCATGCTGAACCCTCCCGGGAACCCCACACATCAGCTGTCTTCCCCGGGAGCACTTGGGGATCTCACAGTAACTGGAGAACCCCTCCCCAGGGATCCCAGCATCCAGAGAACACCTGGGCCTCCTCTACACTGAGGACCTTCATCTCCACCCTACTCCATAATCATAGCTGAACCCCCCCATATTCCTTTTTCAGCCCACAGTTTCCCCCCTCCTGCTGAGGGAAGAGTAGGGCAAGGAAAAAAGTTCTCAACTTGGGATGAGAAAATCTCAGCTCTTTGGTTTAGGCAATCTTGGGAAAGGTCATCCTCCTGCCATTCATGTTTTCATTCATTCATTCATCAGTCACATAGATTGGCATGGTTAAGGCAAGTATGTACAAGAGAGAGTGAGTCAGATCCTTGCTCTGTGACCTATTAGGTAGATGAACTTGAGAAAGTACCCTAACTTCTCTGAGCCCATGTGTCCTCTCCTATAAAACAGGATGGTAAGTGAGGCATAAATGGATGTTCAGCTAATGTGTTACCCCACAGTTTAGCAGTCTGCCAGCCAAAAATAATCTAGTCATGGGGTGGGCATATAGCCCAATGGTAGACCAGTTGCCTAACATGCCCAGAGCTCTGGGTTTAATCCCTAGCATGGAGAAAGAAGCATCTAATGAGTTTTTCTGATGGAGCATTGCACCCCACCCTCAGGGAGCTTCTGTTCCAGATGATATATGGGGAGACAACAGAACACCTGCCAAAGAGCCTGACTCTCCACAGGAATAAGATCAAGGCCTGCTCACCCTCCATCCTCCCTCTCTTCCTCCCCTGCCTGCCTCCCAGGTATCCTGTGAATGAAAGGAAGTGCACAACCGAGATCAATGGCAGGTGGAAATCAGGCTCCCTGACATGAAAGTAGGAGAGGTGTTTTGAAGCCAGGAGGCCAAAAGGAACCTGAATCCAGCAAAAGTGGCTACCTCCTCCAGAGGGACACCCTGCCCGCATCCCCCAAGGCCTAGCAAGGACCAATTCCACCAGCTCCAAGCCCATTTCTCCTTTCTATCCATCAGGGTCTTTGGTGTCAGAGCTCGGCAGGTTGGGACAGCCAACAACCTCAGATATTCCAGAGTCCACCGCTCCTAAACGTGTGACAACACAAATAGCATGATGAAAACAGAAAAAATGTCCTTTTCATTAGATTCCTTCTGATATGCCTGACGGGAACACACATACATGCCCACACGCACGCACATTTTTCTGTTTTTTGTCTAACAGAGAAAGGCCCCAAGCATTCAACTCCAACTCCACTCCATAGAAAAGGTGTTCCGCGCTGTGCCCCAGAAGGCCTGTTTGACTGAGTTAAAATGTGTTCTTTTTTTTTATTAGATGAATTGCATCATTAAATTACATTATAAAAGCTAAAAATGCACCATTAATTTTCAAAAACAATAGTAAATACATCTCATTTCTAATACATGATTCTGCATTTAATTTTTGCCTGGGGCCCTGCCTTTTTTTTTCCCCAGCCTCACTGTCTCCCTTTATGCAGACTATATAAATGGAGGTAAATTGCCAAAGAAATTTTTGCCAAATGTCCGTAATGTGAAAATAAATGAATTTCTAATTGGCTGTTGCAAAAAGAAAAATTACTTTTTGATCTCAGCTCAGCCAAGCAAAAATCTACCTAGCCTGAGTAATAAGATACAAGCAGACTGCAGGCAATGAACAGAGAGACAAAAGGCCTGGGAAAGCAATCCTCTGAAAGAACTCTCTTCCCTCTCCCCCTGCCTCCCTCCTGCCTCTAGGAAGACTGACCCTGAGCAAGCCCAGGGGGGAGGCCAGGCAGGGTCCAGGCTCCATAGGAGTCCAACTCTTTGCCTGGCAGAGGCCTCAATGAGAAGAACACTCAACAGACCAGAGTTCAATTCCATCTATTCCTCCGCTGGCTTGCAACCTCCCTTGACCTTGAACTCCTCATTTATAAAGTGGTGATAACTTCTGTCTTTTGTGGGGTCTTTAGGAAGTGTAATGGGTTGAATTAATTCCCCACTTCCCCAAAATTCATATACTAAAGTCCCAACCAACCCTCAGGATCTCAGAATGTGATATTATTTAGAAATGGAATCTTTTTACAGAAGTACCAACTTAAAATAGGGCCATTCCACTAGGCCTTAATCCGATCTGACCAACGTTCTGATAAGAGAACGTAGACAGAGACCCACACAGAGGGAAGGGTGTGAAGGGATACAGAGACACAAGGCCTGGAGCAGACCATTCCTGTGACCCACAGAACAAGCCCACCCAGCCAACATCTCAATTCTGGACTCCAGAAACGAGAGACAATAGATCTCTATTGTTTAAAGCACCCAGTCTGTGGCACTTGTGGAAAATAAGTACACAAGGTTTGAAACATTAGCAGTCATTGCAGACACTTATTAGCAGGAGCAGCACCTGGCTGTCCCTGTGGTCCAGTTTTCTCCCAGGACAATCCCAGAAGGAAGGATTCAGATCCAAGAGCCCTGACCTTCACAACCTCATGGGCTGTGACCGCCATGACCGCTAAAATAGTTCTCAGGACAGTTTCTGATCCCACTCGGTACCTGACCATATTGTTCCTCTCCCCGAGTCAAGCTTTCCTAGTTGGTAACCTGGCAGATCCAAGCCTTGGCCCCGTGCCCAGCCCACCTCCTGCTCCCACGATTCCAGTCCACTCTGGTTGCTGGAGCAAAACACCACAGACTGGACGCTTATAAGCAACAGAAACATTTCTCTCAGTTACGGAGGGCAGGAAGTCCCAGATCAAGGCAGCAGTACTTTTGGTGTCCAGCGACAGCTAGGTTTCCTGCTTCACAGATGATGCCTTTTCTCTGTGTCCTCACTGGGTGGAAGGGGCCAGGCAACTCTCTGGAGCCCCTGTCATAGAGGCACTAATGCATTCATCCCAAAAGGCCCCCTCTTCTGATGCATCACCTCGGTGATACAGTTTCAGTGTGTGAATTTGTGGGTACACAAAAGTTCAGTCTATAGTAAACATCTTCCTGTATCACAGAACTGCAGTATAATGTTTTAGAGATTTTGTGCATGTTCCCTCTTTTTTCTTTCCTTTCATTTTCCCCCTTTTTTCTTTGCTCTGTCCTTTAAGCCAATAACCAGAACCTTTTGACTACCTGTACCTCAAGATTTTGAGGAACAAAAACCCATTACCTACTCGTTGTCTTCTGGCTTTACAACAAGTTCAGCACCACAGGGGATGCATGGACAGGTGGTCAGGGCAAAGGGCCTGCAGAGGACCTAGACCCAGAAGAGGGCGGTTTCCTCCACCTGAGCAGACCAGACAGGTGGGGGCACTCGTCACAGCCCAAGGCCTTCCCCAGACAACCAAGGCCAGCCACGTGCAGTGCTGAGCAAGACCCCAGACCCTGTGATGCAGAGGTCAGACTCACTCAAGGAGAGTCACAAGGCTTCAGGGACTCAGACAAGAACATTGACAACCATGTGGAGAGCAGATTTGAGGATTTCCCCACTGGCAGAAGTCACCAGAGCCTTCTGGATTCTAGGAAGGTGTCAGAAGGGGCAGGGTCTTAGAACTAAAACTTGTCACTGGTTCCGGGGACTAAGAGTGGGAATTAGAGTCAGATTTAATTGGTTTGAAGAAAAGATCAGATTTGATGCTTGTTTCACACCTGAGTTTCTGTTGTGATTTTCTAAACACTCCCCTACTCCCATCCTTTGAGAAACACCTCCTAGCTCCATGCCATTTCCCTCCTACTTTGCACACACTATTCTTTCTACCTAGAAGAATGTCCTTTTCCCCTGGCTCCCCCTGAGGTACTCTTACTTACCTCCAATGTCCTATCTCCTATGCTCTCTCCTCCATGAGTGCTTCTCTAGCTGCCCCAGGCTGGATCCACTACTCTCCAGACTCCACAAGATCTTCTCAAAGCAAGGACCGAGTTCAAGATACCAAGTCTTTCTGTCTTTCCAGTAGGCTTCAAAGGCCAGAGACACTCCTCACTTTCACTCCTTTCCCTGTCCCTTGTCCTTCCAGGAGATAGGCAAAAAATCCATCTCATTTACACTTGGAACAGGAGAAAAATGCGGGCAGGGTGGGCACGGCCCTCTTCATTTCACAGAGAAGGACTCTAAGACTCTGAGAGGTAAAAGGACTTGGCCTTGACAGTGCTGGGAAATAGTGAGCTAGGATTTGAACCCAGGGAGTCAGGCCTAGAGTCAAGCTCCAATCACTGCACTTCTACCACCTGTCAGGAAAATATTGTGGAGGGATTCATGTTGGGACAGATCAGTGCAACAGCCTTCCTGTGAGGTCCAGCGATGAGTCCCTAGTATCCTAGCTGCACAGAGCTAGATAAGAAAGAGAGTAGAACCCATACACAGCAAAACAGGCAGAGGCACTGAGCATATCTAGGTCCAAACCCAAAGTACAGCATGCAAACCACTCTGAAGAACCATCAGGTAGCCCAGATCTCAAGGTTTTGGTGAGTCCAGTGGGACCATAATGCAGGCAGTGTTTCTTTCTGGCTGGGACTGGGCAGGGACCCCTGGCTGCAGCTCTGGGCAGGAAAGTTACACTAGATCTATAAGCAGAAAATAAGTCATCGATGTGCAAGAGGAGAATAAAGAATGATGCATGCAGGCCACTTCCCTTCATGTCATGAGGCTTCTCTGACCAGGATGAGCTGGAGGGGACCTGGCAAGTTTGACCTCCCCCAGGATACCTCAGGGATCTTTATCCTGCCCTCCCCTGCTGCACAGCAAGAACAGTCAGACCTTGCATCTAGAACACTGGCTTCCTCAATGCAAAGCAAACAGACAGAAAGAGAGGGTGGCAGAGTGGTCCTGAGTCTCCAGCCCCTGATTCTCAGGGCCCCAGGCGTTCTGGCATGGCCATCAGTCCTCTGAGCTCAGTTGTCATCAGTTTCTGTCCCCTGCAATCAATGAGTTCTGCCCAATGCACCACACTAGAGATTCACAAATGTCCTACTCACCCCCTTCCTGCCAGCTTTTACAACAAGCCCCCCACTACTGAAGAGAATTCTGCTACCGGTAACAGGATTCTAGTCATTCCCTCTCCACTTCAAGCCCTTTCCCAGTATCCCCGCACTCTCTGTCTCTGTCCCAACCCCTGAGGCACCCAAATAGCCACAAGCCAAGCAGTTTGTAAAAACAACTTGCTTCCCCCTTAGTGTGCATATTAATTACTCTGAAACAGGTGCAAAATCAACCTCGTTTGTTATTACTTCTTTGAGCCCATAATGGCAGTTGCTGTGAATAAATCCCGTTAACCCAGGGAAAGGATTTATGGCCCCAAATTTACACCGGCCGTTTAATCACAGCACCTTTGCTGCAGACAGACTTTCTCGAGAACAATTTGCCCCACGATTTGTCAGTGAGAAAATGGCCTCATATAAACGTTTGGAGGAAATAAATGCTAATCCAAAGCTCAGTCTTTCATTCTCCTAATTGCCCAGAGAATTTAAAGGAGACAAACTTATTTACTCACAGCAGGAAGTGAGCTGTAATAAACCATCGCCATTGTGGGCTGAAATCGGTCCCTGACAGGAGGCGGGAGACTGGCGATTTACAGAGATGGGTGGGTGAGGCCATGGTCCTCCCCTGCCTAGTAGCTCAAAGACTGCTGCATTTTAAAGAGGCCAGCTCTTTCAGCTAAATCGATTCGAAGCAGATAAATAAATGGCTGGGCTGACGTATCAGTCGCTCCCTTAACCCACCCTGGGCCTCCCTAGCTCCCAAATTGGTTGCAAGAAATTGGGGCAAAATAAGTCCCCAGTAGAAATGGAAGGACATCAGTAACCATCCAGATCTGACTTGAGAGGTTACTCACAGCTCCGGGTTGGAGGGAAGACCAGCAAAGCTCACGTCGGTGCAGGCGGCTGAGCTCCTGGTCCCAAGGTCCAAAGCTGGGCAGGTGAGGACTTCAGCCTAATGCACAGGCAGTAGCAGATGAGACCACCAGGCTCCTGAGCAGTCACTGTGGAGGGAGAGACCCAGGAGGGCTTCCTGGAGGAGACAGAGTTCAAACCTTCACTTTAATCTTCCTGGGAGGCACAACAACCTACTATGGTCTATTCCCTTTCGATCTCTCTCCCCTGCAGGAGCCCAGGAGTCCTGTTCTAAGGTGAGAAAGACCCTCTCCAGTTAGTGACATCATTGCCAGGACAGCTGAAAAGTTCTCCTGTAACACAGATCGGGAAACATAGATCCTTACAGGGCACCATTCTCCTGCACCCTTGTTTGTGTTGTGCTACCTAGAGTTGTGCACTCCACAAGCTGCTTAACCATTCACAGCGACTCGTCAGGCACTGTCTTGGAACAGAAAAAACTCAGAGTTTCCCAAAAGCTCTCTTTTTGAGCTCCTCCAGTCTCCCCACCACCCCACCCTCCACCCCTGGGCACAGAACCCTTTCTAAATGGGCTGAGGACAGAGATACCAGGGTCCGGCCTCTCTAGCCAGCATCTGGATTCTCTCCCTTTTCCTCACCTAGTCCCACTGTCCCCAGCTCTGATTCAGTCGCTTGATGGTAAAGGGCATCTGGCTTTGAATTCAAACAGAGCTGCTAATCCAATGTGTGACCATGGCCCTGAAATGAAACTCCCTGGGCCTCCATTGCTTCCTCTGTAAAATGGGAATCACAATCTTGTCCAGGGGTGCTGAGGAATGAAAGGGGACAAGGAGTGTAGAATCCTGACACATCAGAATGCCCGTGGGAGGAGCATTCTACTCCGTGACAAGGATGAGTCGTCCCTGGGAAGCCCTCTGTTCTCTGGCCTGGCAAGGAAGACCAAAGTTCCTAGAGGCAGTGGAAAGAACATCTCACAGAAAAAATACATATAGGGCAGCCCAAAGCCAAGGACAATGAAAGCTTGGAAAGAAAGCTTGGAGTCTTGTGTGAAGACGAGGGTAGGAACTACTCAGGACAGAGTGGCAGAGGGCTGAGCCCTGAGCCCTGAAGGACCAGGGCCCAATGTGCAGGAGCAGAGCTGCAGCAGCAGCCTCCTGCAGCCCAGGCGTGGCCAGGGAATCAGCGCAGGGATGAGCCCTGGGGAAGGTTCATCATCTCTATTTCACCAGTATGGCTCAGACAGGTGAAGTGACTCATACAAGGTCATACAGCTACGGAGGGACAACTCACAGCAGGACTGGAGTCAGGGGCAGAGGGAACATCCTCTCTCAGCGCCTGCTCTGTGCCTACAGGTACAGGGGTGCTTCACCTGTGTTACCCTGTTGTCTCTTTTCGGCAGCCCTGAACAAGACTTCCCTGTCTCCAATCACAAAAAGCACAGTTCACAGGGGTTCAGTGAGTGGTGCAAGATTGCACAGCCAGCTGCGGGGCATACCAGGGCTCCCCCCACCACTCCACTTCCCTGTGCATGACACTGGCTCCCCACAAACACTGCTCAGGACAAGACAACGTGACATTTCAGGAGTTCAAAGACAGGAAGCTCCCAAGGAATTAGAGGCCCAGAGTGTAACCGAATTGTGCCAGTGATGTTTGGCAGTGCCACACAGACAGAGACAATGAGAATGAGCTTCTGGCTACAGAGAGAAGAAGGAAGCTTAGGGAGTGGGTGGGAGGTGCTGGTGATGGCCACAGCAGGCCATGGGGGAATCCACTGAGGAATCGCAGCATGCCTGAGAGGCTCCCGGAAACGGAAGGAGAGAAGCAAAGGTTTCTGGTGACCTAACTTTGGGCCAGGCAGGATGACATCTAGTCTGGACTGGATTCTGCAATGGCCATTAAGCACTTTTTTATGGGAACCGACACATGTACACAACACATCTTGATTCTTTTTTCATCCCCTTCCCCTCCCCCTCCCTTCATGTCTTGATCGCTTTCTCACTTGAAAAAGATCTATCTCCCTACACCCTATTATTTGTCTCTTATTTTGCTTTTATTTATCATTTAGGTTTCTCATATGAAAGAATCCATGCAACATTAAAGCTTGTGTGTCTGCTTTATTTAATTTTAAATTTAGTGTCTGTGTCTTTGGTGTTCTCTTTCTGGTTTCCTAACAGTTTTATACACACTGATGCATATGCATGTGGGCACAAACACATAAACACACACACATTGACACACACAAGCACACATGCACACATGCACAGGTACCTATGTATCCAGAGGAAATTATATGGTATTGATTCATGTGCTTGTACTTTACCATAAATGGTATCTTACTTGAAGTCATCAGCAGCAACTGGTTTTCATAACTCTGCAGTGTATCTTGGGAGGTCTTTTTTGTTTGGTTTGTTGGGGTTTTCTGAGTCAGACTCTCACTGCATAGTCCAGGCTGGCCTCACCCTCCTGAGTGCTGGGATTACAGGCATGTGCCCCCAGGCTGGGCTAGATTCCTCTATCTGGGCAGAAATAGACTTACTCATTGTGCCAAGAGGCACTGCACTCAATGGGCCATTGCTTCAGGAGCCAATCCTCTGAGGACAGCCCTGTGGGTTAATTCAAGTATTTCGCTACTTATTGAACTTGCCTGCATCAGTCACAAGACCAGCTCAAATTCACAGTATGGGAGACAGATTGTCTTCTTTCTTGACAGCATGGACTGCAAAGTATCATGGCTGTGATGTTCAAGGTACCACAGGCCACTCTACTGCAATTAATTCCATTCCTTCCACACTCAGAATACACCCATTCCCCCCCATACGAAGGGCTCATCCCATCAGGGCCTCACACTCCAGCTTGAAGTCCAGGGTCTTGTGTTCTTGTCTTAGTCAGCTGGGGCTGTGCTGTCCCGCTGGCTGGAGGCTGCAAGGCTGAGCCCAGGCTGCCTACACGGCGGGTTCTGCTAAGTGCCGTCTTGCCGGCTTGCAGACGCCTGGTCTCCCCACGCTTCACGTGACCTCCCCTGGCTCAGCGCCATAGTGAGAGGCTCCCCCTCATCCTCTTCTGCAAGACCACCAGGACTATCAGCTCAGGACCCACCCCATGGCCTCATTATTTCCTAAAAGCCACTTCTCCAAATAGTCACGCCAGGGCCAGAGCTTCAACACACGAATTTGGAGGAACCCAATTTGGTCCTAACACTTTCACATCAGGACCAGACACAGGTGAGGTTCCTGGGGTGTACAACCTACTGCGCCCACAGCCAGCAGAGAAAGGTGGAAAGGGGATGAGACACCCAAAAGAGACACCCCCAACAAAAGCAAAGAACCAGGAGACTCTGAGTCACCCCTGCCTCATAGCAACACCGAAACCCATCCCGGCGATGTGACCAGTCCCCTCTGTTCTTCCGGGGCAGGGAGCACCCTCCATCAGAGCTCAGTACTGCTCCCCATGGGCGTTTGCTTCCCTGGCCCACTGTTCGCCTTGGTTCTTAGCTTTCCTACATGAACTCTTGATTCTCTCCTTCTAATCTTCCTTCTTCTTCCATAAGACATAGCCGAAATTTGTACCCAAGTTGCTTTCTCAATCCTCTTCCTACTTATAGGAAACTGGGGACTCTGAGGTCTGTTTTCGTTTTGAACAGTGGCAGTCACTTTCAGTCCAAGCTTGCAGTGTTTTCACTGATGGGATGCTCCTGAAAACTTTACTGGTTTCCTGTGCATCTGAAATGAGGTTTGTTCCAATTAAAATAAGTCTTAGCCTTTGTTAGATCCTTACGATTCTTAGAAGTCTCTTTATTTAGCTGAGCCGATCCCTAGCTCCACCTTAAACTTTTCAGAGTTTTAAGGAAGGATCTTGCAGCACTAGTTTTAATCTGACCTTTAATCCTGGTCTCTTCTTACACTTCGAGGAATTTTTACTGGCGGGGTGATTGAGGTAACAGTTTTATTTCCCTACCACAATTCCTGGGCCAGTGTCTCTCCAAAATACCAGCTCTTGCTGATGCACAGTATAATCCTCAGAGGGCTCTAGGAAGAGGGAAGCCCCTTGCTCTTAGAGGTAAGGACACGGAGACTCAAGAGCGTGGTCCAAAATTACAAAGCCAGCAAGTATCCGAGCTGCAGTTTGCACCTTTCCATCCACCTATGCCGGGAATCCTTGCTAAGTCCATCCTGAGCACTGGCCTAGGCAGCATGTAAAAGAGACAACATTCGGTCTTCATGGAGCCTATAGTCTTGTTAATAAATGACATGTCAGATGGTGACTGGGACAAAATAAATAGAAAGGCCCAAGGCAGGTGAAGGCTGATCATGTGTGCCAGAGACACTGTTTTACAGGAGAGCGCGGGGCGGGCTGCTCTGACACTGACCTGCAGGAAGAACCAGGAGGACGTCCCGGGTGGAGGGGACAGCTGGGACAGAGGAAGAACGTGCAGGTGAGCTGGCCAGAGTGGCACGAACAAGAGTGGGAGGGGCGGTCAGAAAGGCACAGAGGAGCTGAGGACAGTCATGGAGGCTCTTAAAGGGCGATCATGCAGGGACCCAACTGTACCCTGAATCGGCACCAGGAGAGGGTACGACCTGGTTCCCATTTTCACACAGTGTCTCTGGCCAAGAATGGGGAGCTCTGGCTTAAGGCAAGAGGGGACCTTCTCAGCCCACCCTTGCCAGGACACCCTCACCCCTCACATGCTCTGCCCCACTGGGCTCAGCTGCTCTCTCTCTCTCTCTCTCTCTCTCTCTCTCTCTCTCTCTCTCTCTCTCTCTCTCTCTCTCTTCCCCTAACCCCCAACCCCCTCCCTGCTCCTCCTCCCTGGAGTCCCTCACTTCCCCAAGACAAATGGCAGCTTCTTCCTGGCCATCCATCACTGCTCCTAGGCCCATCCATTAGCGGTTGCTCCCCCGTCCTGCCCCCAGCCCCACCGTCCTTGCCTGGGGACGGGGTCCATTGATCAGAGACCCATCTGCCGCTTGTCACATCCTGGCGGCCCTGACAGCAGGAGACAGAGCTGTTGCTGGCCAGGCCAGCCTGAGGCCAAGGGAAAGAGGGAGCTACCCAGTCCCTGGAGCTGGAGCTAAGGCTGGAGCAGGACTGGGAGGCCAGAGGCGCTGTGGGGTCAGGGTGAGCCCCCAGGGGAGGCTGCTCCTCCAGGGCTAAGTTGCAGGGGCTCCAGAGGTCCCTCCATATCCGGGTCTGCTGGAATTGGGTGAGTAAGGCAGCGAAGTGGGGTATCCCAAACAAAATGTGGAGGGCCCTCCACCCTGAATTCAGTTCTTCACAGAACTCCCCCCTCCGCCCCTAGTCACCGAGGCCCAACTCGGGCGCATCCCCAGGCTGACTCTCCTCCAGGTTCCTGACCTCCACAGGCAGCTCCCTCACCCCACCTCCAAGTCCACTCCACAGCCTCTTCCCCTGCTGGGTGATTAAGGATGATTCCCGGGGGACGGCTAGTCCTCCAGCTTCCAGCTGGATCTGGCCAGCTACAGCACTGGCAGGAGACTGACCGGAGCAGAGAGGGCAATGGCCACAGTGTTTATTCCTGGCCTTGGCCCTGCCCTGGGGCCCTGGGGGTAAGGGCGGAGCAGCTCTGTGCCTCTGTCAGGGCCCCCTCTCCACGCAGCTCACTTGGCCCCTTTGCTAGAGGTGCTGAAGATTGGGCGGGGTGGGGGGGGCTCACCCCTGCCTCCATGTGTGTAAATGGCCCCTCCATCAAACTGCTCTTGATTACCGGGTTTGGAAGTGCCCTGGAGAGCAGGACCAAGGCCCCAGGGAGTGGCGGGTGGGCGCCCAAGACCCCGTCCAGGGGAGGCAGGAGACAGAACTGGTGGAGACACAGGCCCCAAGCCCCTGTGCATCCCCTTTTGTCCCTTCAGACTCTGTTTAATACAAATTCAAAGGTAAAATTATTACAAATTTCAAGTCAGTGACTGCAGAGCCAAGGCCCTTCTAAGCGAAGCCAAGCAAGACTGCTCGGGGTCAGCACCTCTGCAAGGCCAGGCCCTCTGCCGCCCCACCCTGTTTCTCCCGGGCCCTCTCCTCACACGCTGGAGACTCTGGGCCCTGGCCGAAGTTCCTGTTCCCTGGCACTGCTACCATCCTGAGGGAGCCACCTTCCTCCTCTACCACTCACCCTAGACCACTCCCTTGGCGCCCCTGCCTCCTCCTCCCCAGGGACCTCCACCTTCCCACTGGTGATCCCCTCATCCCCTCCAGACAGGGACACTCTTCAGAAATCTCTTCTTGATATCAGTTAATATCTGACCCTGTAAATTCCTCAAATTAGTCTCAGCAAAACTGTCCAAGGCTCCAAAGAATAGGTTGGCTTCCTCAGACCTAAGCTCACATGGACTGAAAAAGATGTGACTGCAGCGGCAGAGCTGGAATAATGCACCTGGAAGACAGGGAAAGAGCCGTGGGCTAAGAAATGCTCCAGAAAAGACAAGGGACAGATTCTCCCTCTAGAGCCTCCAAAAGAACAAAACCCTGCCAGCACCTTGATTTTAGCCCCTAAGACTCATTTTCTACATTGGGCCTGCAAACTGCAAAATAATACATTGTTATGCTGTAGACCACTAAGCTTACCGGAAATTTCATACAGTAATAATAGGAAAATAACATGAATTTTAGTTCCCAGACAGCATGTTTTCCAGACTAAGTCCATTCAATTCTATAAAGGAGAAGACATGATCCTAGGTTAGACTTATCCAAAATATGATGGATTTGTTTTGTTTTGTTTTGTTTTGTTTTGTTTGAAGGGGTTGTTTGGTTGGTTGGATAGTTGTTTGGTTGGCTGGTTTCTTGAGACAAGGTCTCACCATATAGTTCAGCCTCAACTTGAACTCATTATGTAGGCCTGGCTGGCCTTGAACTCATGGTAATTTTCCTGCCTCAGCCTCCTAACTGCTGAGATTACAGGTGTGCACCACCAAACCCTGCAACATCCTCATTTTTAAATGGAGAAGTCTACACCTTCCTTGTGGGGATGATTAAATCAACTGGTACAAATTAGGCAGTGCATTTAGGCAAAGTGCTGGAACACTAAATGTTCCAGAACCATTCACAGATTCTGTTATTGGGCTATTGCTTGCTGTTTGCTGTAGCTCAGTGATTTTAAACCAGGGGCAACACTGGAAAATCTGGGGACCCTTCTGGCTGTCACACTATGGGGAAGAGTGTTACTAGTTCATAGAGGTCCTGGATGCTGTTAAATGTCCTCCATGCACAAAACAGCACCTCTCCCCTAACTTAGCAGTAGAAAACTGCTCAGCCCAAAAAGTTAATGGTGCGAAGGTTGAGAAACTGCTAGAGCAGATATAGTAGTTTAAGCCTGTCTACTCTTTGCCTATGAAAAAGAAAAAGAAAAAGAAAAAGAAAAAGGAAAGGCCTTGTCTCCTACTCCTGAAACTCATATTTTGGCCACAAGGTGGCACTGGAGGGAGCACGTTGCTCTCACACTGCCGGAGACACGGGAGCCTAGATGAACTAATCATGCCCTATTATTATGCCATGCCTTTCTATCACAAGCCATGCCTTAAAACATAGTAAACCACATTCAAAGTGCTATTTGAAACTCAGTCTTTAGGCATCATCTTCACCTGCATCTGTCCTTTGTTCCTCAAAACCATTCCCGAGAACATGTATTATTATTCCCATTTTACAGAGAAGAAAGCTGAGGCTCACAGAAACCAAGTGCCCTTCTAATGGTTGCTGGCTGGGACCCTGCTGGCCTTATAGTTCTGGTTTCACTTGAATTAAAGCCCTGACTTCACAAATCCAAAGACCAGAACTTTCCTTGTTTTTAGGGAATCCACATAACTGGTTCACCCCGCTTTCTCTCTGTCTCTGTACTCTGCATGCCTCCTGGGCCACAGGATGCCCATCACCTGAGTTCAGTGTCCCCAAGCACACCTGCTCACAGGAAGCCCCAGAGAGCTTCAGAAAGGCCACCTGCGTCCTTCGCAAGATCATGAATTAACTTGGATTTTTTTTTTTCCTTCAATCCTAGAGATTGAACCCAGAACAAAGGGCCTTTGCAGTGAGCTACATCCCCAGGCTTTTTTTCTTTCTTTCTTTTTTCCCAAACACAGCCTCACAAAGTCACTAAGTTGCCCAGATGGAGCTTTAATTTCCAATCCTCCTGTCTCAGCTTCCCAGAATGTTGGGATTACAGGCCTACACCACCACATCCAACTTAATTTGGAATTTTTTAAAAATCCCCAATGATTCCAGTGTGCAGAGGAGCCAGGAAAGAACTACTGTTTCACTGGCATCCTTTAAAATGAATTCCACTCTTCTTCGAGCAGTTCATCAGGTAGGGACCTTCCTTCCTCCATGCCTGCAATCCATGAGCTAGAGCCATTCCCACACTGTCTCTTCTCCATGAGGCAGGTGCACAGCAGCCCCATCTCCATCTGGCCCTTGCAAAAGTCTCCCCACTTCCTGCCACTGCTGTAACCATGGCAAGTTTGTCAAGGAATTTTCTTTTGCTATAAAAATGTAAGTCAAATGTCTTCACTTTGTCATAATTATTATAAAATAAGACGCTGTCTGGGGCAGGAATCCTCAAACTTGGCTGCATTTAAAAACAAATGAGTGAGAGACAGAGAGACAGAAAGACAGAGAGAGAGATGAAAGGGAGAGAGAGAGAGAGAGAGAGAGAGAGAGAGATCTAGGCCATGCCCCAGGCCAGTTACCTCAGAATTTGCAAGTGACATCAAAGTGCCCCAGGTGATTCTAATGTGTGGCCACGTTTGAGAAACAATGGTTTAGACCCTCACTGCTTCCAGTGAGGCCCTTGAAGAAGCCAGCAGTTTCAGTGTCACCTGAGAGCTGGTTAGAAATGCCAAATCTCAGGCTGTGGCCAGACTGCATCCAAATCTGCATGATAGCAAGATCCAATTCTGGCACGCATCGCAATTGCAGAAAGTTTCACTCTAGAACCAAAAATATGTCAGTGCAAACCTTTCTCTTTCTCTGCCAATCTTCAGCTACTTCCAACCCAGCCAGACCAAGTGCTACCTGTTGTCCTCACACACCTGAACCTCCCCCAAAAGTGAATAGTGTGGTTTGAGGATGGGGCCGTCCAGAGTCACAGTGTCTCCCTGAAATGTTACCCAACTAATGCACCTAGGTCAGTCTGCTGCGCAACAGATTTTCGCTGCATCCTGCTGTGCCCCAGGCATGTACTAAGGGCTAGGCATGCCACAGTCCATGGGACAGATGCATCTGTCCTCACGGAAGCTCAGCTGCTACTGGACACAACACAACTTGGCAATCAAATCAACTTTTGCAAGCTGGGATGATCACTGAAAAGGACACCAGCTAAAGGCACATAATTAACGAAAGGGGCACTTGCAGACAGTGATCAAGGTGGTTAGTTTGAGAATTAACTGTGAGAAGGAAGCAGCCACCTGAAACACCACAGGAGGAACTAGGTGATGGTCAAGTTGTGGGGGTCTTGAGACTGTCTAGATGCTGAGGGGTTGGCCCAAGAGAATCCTCAATAAATTAAGAAGCCTGAGAAACTAGCGTGCCTTGGGTTTGCAATTTGTATTTTGTGAGTAGTGTATGACTGTCAGACCCAGTCCCAACACCAGCAGGCTCAAAACCAGGAGCCAGAATTTCAGTTCAAATCCAAAGGCAGGACAGTAAAAGCTGATGTCCCAGTTTGAAGGCAGCCAGGCAGGAGGCGCCCCGTACTCACAGGACCGTCAGTCTGTTCATTCAGCTCAGCCGCTGCCTGGATGAGGCCCATCTGCAGCAGGAGGTCATCTGCTTTACACAGTCAACTGAGCCAATGCTAATCACATCTGGAAACTCCCTCACAGCCCTACTCCAAATCATGTCTGATCCCATGCCTGAATAGCAAGTCAAGTTGACCATAAAATTAACTATTACAACTAGTATGGTCGGAAATGTTTTTCTATACTCAGCGCATACAGTTAGTCTCCAGTGAGTTCCAAAGGTTTTATCCTTTACTCATTCTACTAAGTAGTAATGATTTTATGAATTTATAGATGTTAACTCTTCGTTGTCATATATGTTAAAAAGATTTTGTCAGTTCGATGTTTGCTTTTCTGGGTTGGGGAAATACATGTCTAGATAGAGGATAAATATTTCAAAGTCCAAATCTGTTTTTTAATGTGGCAGCTCTACCCCAAGTAATATGTGAAGCCCTCTTCATCTAGAGATCAAATACTTCTCTTTTTTTTTTTACTTTATTCCAGCTTTTTATGGTTTTATTTTTTACTTTCAACTGATTCACCCACCTGGTTTTTTGTATTTTTGGACTCTAGAAAGAGAAGAAGATCTGAATTGACTGTTTTCCAAATAACCACATTTACAGGTTGCATTTACTGAATAATCTATTCCTTTCTCATTGATATGTGATCCTTCATTTTTCATGGACTGAGTTCTTGTTCAAGACTATTTCTCTCCATCGATTTGTCTGTCTAGTCTTGTGTCTATAACATACTGGTTTTATTATTGTAGCTTTATCATGCATTTTAATATCTGGCAAGGCAAGCCCTTTTCCAAATTGATTTAGCTATTTTCATCTTGTTGGTTTTTTTTCAGGTGCACTTTAGAATCAGATTTATCTCTTTCCACTTGTTACCACAAAAATGTGACAGTGACATCCTTGGGGTATTCCTCTGTGCAGATGTCCCTGAGTGTCCCTAAGTCAGTGACCTCCTGGCTGAGGGCAGCTGGTGTTCGCCTCATGCAGACACGGAGGGAAATGGGGGACATAGTGACTAAGAACTGCGTGTTCCTTCTCCCCAGCTACTTTAGCGTTTCTGCTAAATAAAAGTCCATTTTTATTCTTATAGGAGCTGAGCAGGGAGATGTTTTACACCCCAGTCTTCACCCACCATGATCTATGTCCCTTTTACAAACTTATCTCTGGGTTTTGCTCAGTTTATAAGCTAGGGGCAATCTTTCTTCGCTAAAGCTTCCTTCCACCCGAGTCTGGAGGAACCTTGAGATTTCCTGCTGATGATTTAAGGGGCTATAACACTCGCAGGCTAGATTTGTTTTAGTGTCCATAAAACTCAAAAATTTCATAAAACAATTGGTGAAAATAAAATTACCAAAAAATGATATAGTGCCAGCAGACTGTATAATAGTTACGGGAGAAATGGAGACTATGATTCACTGGGGGATAAAAATGACAATGTATTTATTGCAGTGCACTGACAAGAAACTAATTTGTCCCTTTTACTTTTGAGACAGGGCAAGAATTCCGATTTTTCTTTTCTTGCTCTGATTCTGACAGCAGAGCAGAAGGTGGTAGCAAATGGTTCTCAGCTCCAGGGAATTTGTGTGTGTGTGTGTGTGTGTGTGTGTGTGTGCACGCTAACATGAAGGGTTTTAATGAAAATAAAATTGCATTTTTCCTTACCTTGGCCTAAATCTTTTTGAACCTCAAAAAGATTTTCTTATCCCATAATATGTGTGTATCTATGTAAGTTTGGGTATTGCACATAATTGTGTAAGTGGGACTATGTCTGGGGGTGTGTGTGGGTATGCTTGCATCCGTGTGTGTGTGTGTGTGTGTGTGTGTGTGTGTGTGTGTGTGTTGTATCTAGCTGCTGTCAGCAGCGTCTGAAGTAGGCAGGTGGAAAATGCAAATGATGTGTACTCTAAAGGAAAAAGGGTGCACCACACAAAATGAAATTAAGAAAAAACTTAAACAGAGATGGTGATAGAAACCAGACCAGTGATTGCTTGATAGTGAGGTGTGGATGGAACATGACTGCTAAGAAGTTCCAGGGAACTTTCTGGGATCGCAGGTGGAGTGACACAGGTGCAGGCAGTTGCCCAAAGTCATCAACCAAGAATGTATGAATTGTAGTTTACATAAATTTTATCTCAGTAAAGTTTTTGTCTATTTTTGGTTTTAGTTTTTTAATCTTTATGGGGGAAATTAGGAAAGCCAGGAAGTCGCTTCTGACCTGATAGACAATGGTCAGGCACAGGGTCTCAAATGCTGAGGCCCACAGGGTACTTCCTGGATGGAAGGATGGATGGATAGATGGATGGATGGATGGATGGACAGATGGGATGGATAAACAGATAAAGAACAAAAGTTATGTCTGCCCAGAGATGAAACTCAACAATCAGAAGGAAACAAGGTATAGTGAGCAGCCTTTCCCAAACCCACCTCACCGAGGAGGCAGTTGAGGCTTGGAGAGGCTGCATGACTTGACTTGCCGCTGGTCACAGGACCCTGGCTCAGCTAGCTGGTGGCGCAAATTCATCTTTGCAGTGAAGAGAACAGGGTTAGCACAGCGTGGCATGGGTGGCTGGACACAGAGGCTGTACGGGGCCCCACACAGACGCCCCTCACAGAGACACCTGGGCCATCTGCTCCTGACTCCAGCTTGGCCCCCTCAGGAATCCCACCCTTAGCGCTGCACCCTGAGATTCTGAAGAGTCACACTGAGGGGCAGTGGACAGAGGGTATCGATGGGGCGGGGCAGCACCTTGGAACTAGCACCTGTGGGAACCACTGTGTCCCAGAGCTTGAGGGTGAGGCAAGAGGGCCGTGCCCTGGGAGTCTATGGCCCGAAACCAGGGAGGGCCCCTGCCTGTTCCTCGCCTTCCCTCAGTCCTGTGGGGCTCTGATGCACACCCACACACCCCACTGCAGGCAAAGGCTCAGGTGTGTAGCTGTGGAGCCAGAGCGAGGTGGTGCTGAGGAGGGAATTCACAGAAAGTCAGGACCTGCGGAAGGAATCTGGGAATGGGTCTTTCCTGAGCCTTTTTGGAAAAATAAAGGAAGACACTATTTTGGGGTGAGGTGAGGCAGTCACACAATCTTCTCAGAAGTAGACATGGGAGTATTTGGGGACAAAGAAGCTGTCCTGTCAAGTTCCAATCAGCCCCTTCCTCTGACCTACCTTATAAAGGGTCACAGACTTGCTGTTTGGGGACCATGAGAACAACTTTTCCACATTTACTTGCCTGGTCCATGAAGTGCCCAGACATTTCACCCAGCATGATTCTGGATGGTTTCTACATGGGGCTGTCATTTGAACAGACAGACTAACTCCATCAAAGGCCTGACTAGAACAAAAGGCTCCCTCGCCCCCTGGCTCCATTCAAACAGGAACGTGGGCTCCTCCGGGACCTCAATCTGCCAGCCTTTGTGGGCAGCTGCAGCCTCAACCTCCTTGGGTTCCATCTCACTGCTCACCAGGCAGATCCCCCAACTCTGTCACCAGAGTCCCATGAGCCTGTTCCATAGAATGAGCCCGATTCTGTACCTACAATAAGTATGTATCTTCCCAGGGTTCTGTGTCTCTGGAGAATCCTGGCAAAACAGAGGAGGGAACCAGAGCTGAGTGAGACAAGGATGAAATCTTCTATCCCCAGTAACCAAAGTAGGGTCTCAGGGCCAAACCTGGGCCTGGCAGAATGAGAAGATTCCCAACATGGAGCCTAAAATGCCAGCAAAGAGGCAGGGACTACTGAGTCCGTGGGGTCCATCCACAGGTCCTGACTGTTAGCTACTGAGTCCGTGGGGTCCATCCACAGGTCCTGACTGTTAGCTCAAACTGTGCTCAAGTTTCAGGTCCCCTAATTTTGTTCTGAGCACTTCTCGTCTCTCACACTCAGACTGGGCCAACTCTCAGGTTGGTACCAGTACATCCCTGGCCAGGCAAAATGCTGTGCTCATGGAACCAGTGCTCAGAACACACTAGCAATGGTCAGTCCTGGAATCTTTCTCAAAATTAGAAACTCTTCTTAGCTCTGAGGTTGCTCAGCAGTGAAGATAGAAGTCCAGGGCTCCAGCAGCTGCTTTGATCAGAAAGGAAAGAATCACTGAAAGATAAAGTAAAGCAGATTCTGAGGCCACTGGTCATTCTCCTGGATCCAGCTCTTTCTGAAGGCAGAAGTCTCAGTCACACAAGTCAATAAATTTCTGGCAAATAGAGTCTAAGACTCAGAGGCAAAAGCAAAAATAGGGCTGAAGCAAAGAATAGGCGTGATGGGTGAAGGTAGGGGTGCTGGTCCTAACATGATCTTGAGTGGGGCTGCACAAACGGGAGGGGGAACACGAGCTGTCCTTGCATGACCAGTACCCAATGTACCACTTCCTGGAGACAGCCCGTGTACAGGGGACACCCTCTGCCACTGTCTCCTGAGAGTCCCCCTCTGCAGTGAAGTTTCCACCTGCCCTTCCAGAAGTTCAGCACACAGCTATCATCAGGGGTCCAGCACCATCCCAGATGGGGATAAGCTGCTGTATCTGTCAGCCAAATGCCAGAGGTGCTCATTATCCCCAGTGAACTTTGCAAAAAAGATGTTGTGTGTCATTTTCCCTCCTTCCTTCTGTTTTATTTCCTCCTGCACCATCTCCTTGCCCAGCCCCCTATCTCAATCTCCAAAGCATTGTCAACTCAGCTCCCTAAATGTCTCCCACACTGCTCTCCATTCCCCTGGGCCCTCCCTGCCCAAACACTGTTGTCTGCCAAGATCGTGTCAAGAGCCTTATTCATGTGTGAGCTCACTCAAAGCAGATCTGTGACTCCACATGGGGGCTCTAGGGATCCTCCAGGTCAGGGCTCCAGGGCTGGGAAATCTGACTTCAGCCTTGGCCCAAGATTACCTGGGGGTGGATGCCAGGCCCCCTGGGCAGTGCAGAGCCTGGAGCAGGTTCCCTCGGGGAAGAGGAGCCCACTGCCCTTGGCCGGAGCCCCTTCGAGGACCCATCCTCTCCACTCTTCTAATAGAAGTGTCAGCATGAGGCCCTTCCAGAAGTTCAGCACACAGCTATCATCAGGGGTCCAGCACCATCCCAGATGGGGATAAAAGCTGCTGTATCTGTCAGCCAAATGCCAGAGGTGTTCATTATCCCGGCCCACAGTGCAGAACCTCTGCCTATTTTGGTCTGCAGGAGACTTCATATAGAGACTGGATTCCACCCTTACACACACACACACACACACACACACACACACACATAATCACCTGTGTGTTTTTCATCACTTGTGCAGTGTTCAGGGCTCCAAGTCACTGACACATGACTCTAGACATGGGGAAGGAGCAAAAGGACCTGAAATTGCAGGTCCACAAAGGGGTGAAAGAGGTGACTGGGTCTGTGGAGATGCCATGGCCCTGGGACGACAGAGGAGGAAGGCCCCGTCCTGGAGGGAGGAATCCGACCCTCCAGGGAGGCCACACTTCTCCAGGTCAGTTGCTCCCAAAAGAAGGGGACCCACCTGTCCCAGCGCTCTCACAGGGTTTGGCTTCTGGCCATTTGCTAGATAAAGGTCCCTCCTCTCTGGCACCTTGGGGTTACTGGCCTTCACTAAGCCCCTGGATAGGCCAGCTTCATGTGTCTGGTACCTTTGCCGAGAGGCCTGGTGTGAAGCACCGCCCCCCTCCCCCAACAACCCGGACAATCCTACAGCAGACAGAGGTTCTTTCCTAGGCAAAATAGCTACCAGTGTCAGATGTGCGAGAACAGAACCTGGGGGGTCTTTGAAGCCCATGAGAACTTGCTTCCTCTGGCACTCAATATCTTTGGGTGAACAAAACCTATGCAAAAAGGCTGACCTTACAGAGTCAGCCCAACTCAGTGTGCGCACCAGTGTGTGTGTGTGTGTGTGTGTGTGTGTGTGTGCGTGTGTGTGTGTGTGTGTGAGACTCTGCCATGCTGTAAACTGTCCTGTGGAAAAACCCATTTCACAAGGAACTGAGGAAGACCCCTACTGACAGCCAACAAGGAACTGAATCCTGCCTACAAGCCAGTGAACCCTGGAATTGGGTCCCTCAGTTAAATCTTCAGATAAGGCTGCAGACACCAGGGCTTGACCATAACCTCATGACCCCAGCCAGAGTCACCCAGCTGAGTCACACAGATTTCTGACCAACAGAAGCTGCTCAGTCATTGTCAGCGACACCTTGCCACACTGACACTGAGGAAAAGTCTCCCCATTGCTCAGTGATTTAGAAAAACTGTTACTGCTCACAGGTTTGTGAGTCAGCAGGTATCCTTCACGTGTCTGTGGTCAGGAGACCAGTGGTCTGATAGGGCAGCCCTGCTGGTCTGGACTGGATGCTCTCATGGGTTTGCAAGTCACTTTATGTTGAGATGGTTGGGATGAACCCAGCTGCACTAGCCAGGTGGTCATCCATCTGGTCACCAATGGCCAATGGCTCCTCTCCCAGCCCCCCAGCATCCTGATCAGCTTCAGATTTGGTCACAGCAGCTGGCTGAACTCTGAGAGCGCTCATGGAAACACAAGACATCTTGGGGCCCAAGTTCAGAACCAGCTCCATTATCTAAAGCAAGTTTCAAGACCAGCCCAGCTCAAGGGGGTGGAGAAGTAGACTTCATTCTCTATAGAGAGAAACTGCAAAGTCACATTTAAAGGCTGTGGATCAGATGGGAGGGAAAGAGTGAGGACATTTTTGCAATCTATCCCAGCTACCAAAGCGTGTAGCGTGCAAATTTTATGTGTTCATCCTCCCTCTGTGTCCTTATCGCAGGAGTCTCTGACTTAGGGTAACACGAGATGGTAGTGCTTGCTTTCGTTTTGCACAATGTGCTCGTGTGTAAACAGGCTCAGAAGCTGGTGCTGCATATGCACAGGCTCTCAATCTCACGAAAACGAGCCCACCATTTGAAAACAAAATGTAGTCTATGTGCACACACGGAGACACAAGTATGTGTGATAGTGTACTCAGTGTGTACAGATTTCCTTGCTTTGTCTAAAATGTGCACACTCATATATAAGCACACAATATGTGCAAGCAGGCACCCTAGCCTGGGTGCTCACACATTCAGACACGCAGGTGTATGTATGCACTGCTAGAAGCTGCACACGATGAACACATGGCGACCACAGGCACAATCGGAGGAGCGTGGCCCCAGACCGGGAAGGGTGCACTGCACGCATGTTTTCACACCTTACGTCCACGTGCACAGTCAGGTGAGTGCACTCCAGCTTGGTGGGATTACACGCAAACAGATCCACTCGGGAACTGTTGAATTCGTCTCCACTGGACTGTTTCCTGCTTCCAGAAAGATAAATGTCTTCCTCTCAAAGATGAGCTGCTGACCCCACAAATCACTGCTCCTCTGCTTCCACGCCCTCCCACCCCCGACCCATCCCCATTACTCATCCAAAGGGGAAATGCAAAGAGTAATAATAATTAGACAAGGACAAATCACTGGGCTCATTGGAGGATGGATCCACTCAATAAAGGGCTGTTTCCCTGGCAACCAGGGCAAATGCTGGGAGGGGGTAGCCCTGGGAAGGCCACAGCAGGTGGGGGTGCAGAACTACAGTCAGGGCTCAGACCCTCCCCTATGTCCAAGAGCAGAAGTTTAAGCAGCCTTGGATCTAGGGAACCAGATAAATCCAACCCCTATTCAGGCACACTTATATTGTGCTTCAGAAGATGGATGACCATGTGTCACATCTTATATTGTACATTAAAAGGGGCAAAGCTTATCATTTTCCCCAAAACATCTTTGCTTCTAAAGAGTTGAAGTTTCTAAGACAAGTATTTTATTCCTAAATATAAGTGCTAACTTAAAACTTTCAATAATGCAAAAATAAATAAAAAGTAAAAATTCCTCTCTTATACTTGCAGCCATGCTCCCTTGAGTACACCACATTTAGCCATATTACCCCAATGTAGCACCGTTAGCCAGTTCTAGAACATTCTATGACACATGCAAGTGTTGACACACTCAGCTAGGTAATGATAGACCCAATTCTTACAAGAAACTTACTATATACCAGGTGCAGCCCTAAGTACATTACGCCCACTAGCTCATGCAGTCCTTATAATAACTCCATGAGTTACAGATACTATCTGCCATGGTTTGCCTGAATGTCCCACAAACGGCATAATCCTCAGGGCGGCACTATCAGGAAGTGGTGAAACGTTTAGGGGGTGTGGCCCAATGGGAGGTCCTCAGTCACTAGGGGCGTAACTTTTGGGGAAACTGTGGGACCCGGGTCTCTTCCTCTTCCTGGTTCACAAAGTAAGCAGCATGCTCTGCCATGATGTGCTGCCCTCACCAGATGCCCAGAGGAACCACTCAGTCTTGAACTGGAACCTCCAGAACTGGGTTAAAATAACCTTTTCTCTTTGTAAATTAATTACCTAACGTGTTTCATTATAGCAACATGAAGCTAATGCACTGTCCTGTCTCCATTTTTCAGCTAAGAAAGCTGAGGTACAGAGAGGTTAGGCACCCAGGATTCCATTGCCAGTGAGCAGCAAAACCAGAACCCAAATTCAGGCAGCCAAGCCCAGGACCCAGACTTTCATCTGCTACCCTTTACTACCTATTGTTGTCCCTAAAACACTCATTTGTACCCTGACTTCTGAAGTGTCTGGGAGAAGAAGGGCTTCCGGCTTGTTAAAGAGGAGGGAGGGAGAGGGAAAGGAGGGGCAGCTCGAAGCCATAGGTGCGGGGCCACACTTCTCCCCAACATCTGGGACGGCTGTGGGGTGCCCAGGGATCCTGGCACTGACTGCCACCACATCAGTGACTCATGAAGAACCCCATGGCCTGGCTTGGCACAGAGGAAGCAGAGGCACCTGTGTCCAGATGGATGTGCAATCCAGGAACACAGAAAGAGGTGGTCTGGACCGAAAACCAGCCTTTCTGAACACAGTATCAGGCAGGTCAGCCTCTGGGGTTCTCCTACATTCCCTGTGAAGGAAGGATTAGCTGGGGGCCATCAACTAGATGACATGTGAGTGGCTTGTGCTTCCTGAGCAGTGTCTCTCCTCACCCACCCTTTGCCTCCCTGAGAAGTTCACCAAAGAGAACCACATCCCCAAGCTCTCTTGACCACTAGTTTCTGGTTGTATCCAGCCAGTGGGAAGCCACTAGGAGCTGGATAAGGAGGCAGGGAAGGGGCTCTGATCGCCAGCCTCCTGTTTGCCTGCCTGCCTGCCCCACTGCGCCTGGCCATTCTGGTTTGTGCAGTTTCAGAGTCAATGGGAGCAATTTTGGGGTGGCCACCGGCTCTTGGGAAGCAGTGCTCATATATATGATGAAATTTCTGACCCTCCAAAGGCCACTGCAGTATATCTGAGACACTGAAATTCCATGGTGGCGAGAAGGGGACAATAAATAGAAAAGCTGTATCAAAAGGTCCTACTGACGAGGTGCTTATTGGTTTCCCTGGTTGTCCTAATCAAGTACCACAAGCTAGGTGGCTTAAAACAGCAGGCAAAGTTCTCACATGGTTCGGGACCACTGTCTGCTTGGCTTCCTCTGAAGACTCTGTAGGAGAGTCCTGCCCTGGCCCTCTGGTGCCTTGGCAGCACTCTGTGCAGCAGCATTGCACTCCATCCTATACTCACCTGCCATCAGCTCTGCCACTGTCACACTTTGGTCCTCTTATAAGAACACTGGTCAGATTCACAGACTGCGGGGGGAGAGAACAAGGCTTCACCAAGAAGAAAGCCCCCCCAACCACTCTGCAAACCAGCACCATGCACAGGCCGCCACCAGCAGGGGGACAGCCAGACCCCACCCCTTCGAGCACTCGGGCTGGCAAACAAGAAGAACCAATCCCCACCCCACCACCACCCCCCACCTCTGTAAGTGACTGGCATATCCGGAGAAACATGGGCTGTGATGATAGCTATTGAAGTGAAATGCAATTTGATGCTTGTAGTGTTTTGGTGTTTTATTGACCTTGCAGGTCTAGGGCCAGTGGTCTGATCATCTGTTCAAAGGATAACAGTATGCAGTGTGGCATCTAGGGGGGATCTCTTTCTGAGGGTGGTGGCCATTGTTGATTCCATATTGTCTTGATTTGAAGTCCTGGATCATTTTCACTATTTTGTTGAGTTGGGTTTTATTCTGTTTTGTTTGATTTTGTTCTATCTGATGGCATGAACAGCTATTTCAAAGATAGCAAGATATATTATGGCAGCCATTTTGGATTCACTAGTGTCTTGTTTTGAAGTCCTTTATCGCATTCATTGTTTTTTTTTTCTAATGTTTCTATTCTATTCTGTTCTGTTTGATTTTTACTGTGTCTGAAGGTATCTGCAGCTATCTTGAAGACAACAAGAGGCATTATGGTAACTATCATTGATTTTGCAATGTCTCTAAATCCTGTATCACTTACACTGGTTTGTTTTGATTGGTTTTATTTTCCTTGGTTTTATCCTCTTTAAAATAAAATTTTTTTTAAAAAAGAATGCTGGTCACCAGGGAAGCCCCCACCCCAAATTATGCTGTTTGGGAACACATTTTTTGGAGAAGAAATTTAGAAAGAAAAGCAAAGATTCTGTAAAAATCTCTCACCAGTATCCTTTAAAAGGGCCAGGATCCTAAAAACAAGACAGAGAAACTGTCACAGATTGGAGGAGACCAAGGAGAGGTAATAATGAAATGCAAGTGAAGTCCTGGGATAGAAAAAGACAAGAGTGGAAAAACCAGTAAAATCCAAATAACATTCACATACTTCAATTAATTGCATTGGATCAATGTGAATAACTTGTTTTGATAAATGTGCTGTGGTTGTGTAAAATGTTTCAATTAGGGGAAGCAGGATGGGGCTAAATGCATGCAAGGGCATACAAGAATTCCTTGCATTATTTTTTGCAACTCTCTAAAATTATTTTGAAATAAAAATTTTTTTAAATAATGATTACTATAAAAAAAAATACAATGATTACTTCCTGAAGAATCAGCTGGGGAGACAGGATGCCAGTCCTGTCCCGTGTCTCAAGCAGCAGGTTAGATACAGAGGTGTTTGTTGTCTAAGTTTGCATTTTATTATGTTTTATGTATGTTTTATATATAATTGAGTTTCCCTCACAATTTTTTCAGTACTAGGGATTGAACCCAGTGCTTTTTACATTTCTTTCTTTCTTTTTTTTTTTTTTTTTTTTTTTTTTTTTTTTTTTTTTTTTTTTTGCACCAAGGATCGAACTCACAGCTTCGCGCCTGCCAGACAGGCGCTTAAGCCACTGAGCCAAACTCCCAGCCCTAGTTTTTCAAGGCAGGGTCGCACTATGTAGCTCAGGCCAACCTTGCGCTCGCATTGTAGCCCAAGCAGGCCTCAAACTCACAATGCTCCTCCTACCTCAGCCTCCCGAGTGCTGGGATTAAAGGTGTGCGCCACCACACCCGGCTACATTTTATTTTAAAACAGAGTTTTGCTAACTCCCTAAGTTGCCAAGGCTGTGTTCTAACTTGTGATCTTCCCTCCTCCATCTCCCAAGTAGCTGGGATTATAAAAACATGAACCACCACGCCCAATCTCACAGTGTCTATATGTTAAAAATTATCAAGCACCATAACCATGTAGGTTAGAAACCCAAGGCTGTAAAAGAAGAAACAGAAATGTTGAAGGCAAATACATGCCTTTGGTAAGGAGAAAGAAAGGAGGGAGGAGAAGGAGGTGTCATCTCCATTACCTCAGCTGGCCAGCAAATTCATGCCTATTCCATACAGGTAGAGTTTTTTACATAAGCAGGATGCTACTGTATACATTCCTCTCAACAGCACTAGCGGGCAGCTTCCCATCAACACATATACTCACTCTGGATACTCAGGTGTCTCCATCATGTCAGGATTACATGCCAGGATGCAGTGAGCACCTTGCTCATGACCCATACATACCTGGGCAAGGTTTTCACACAATCCATTTCTCCACATGGGCGGGGTCAGAAAGCCATTGTCAAGAAATGACTGACATGGGATTCTCCTGCCTGGTTGTTATTTACCGATTCATTTCACTTTATTAGGATAAAACATAAGTAACATTTGCCATGTTAAGCATTTTACATGCATCGTTCATTCAGTGGTGTGAAATGCCTTGACAATGTCTCTCAACCATCACCAGTATCCATGTCCAAAACCTTGTATGCAAACACTGTATGCATCCAGGAATTCCTTACCGTACACTGAGCCCAAACCTTCTACTCTTAGTCTCTATGAGGTTGCCTACTCTAGAGACTCCATGTGCCTAGAATATTTCATTATATTTCATGAAAGTACAACTAACCCCCTATTTAGGTCCCCCCTACTAGAAAGGACTGGACGGGGCAGACTAGAAGGACACAACGAAAGCTGCGGCCTTTAAGTTAGCAAGGTAAAATTCGAAGGAGTACTTAGTGAGTGACCTTTTCTTCTTGAGAGGAGGAAAGAAAAATAAGGAAGCGACAAGAAGTGGGTGGAGAATGAAAGCAAACCAAGAAGCTGACGAAGGTCTCTAAGAAAAGGTCATGTGTGCAGACAGCTGCCCAGGGTCAGGAAGGGGTCCCTGGATAAATTAGGGATCTGAAGTGGAGGCAACTGGCACCCCATCTCCCATCTGCAAACCTCACTCATGCTGGCAGAGACAGTGAGGGAGATAGACAGTGTAAGGCAGCCCCAAAGCAGCTCTGAAGAACTGCTGACTGCTTCTGTGCAACCAAGAAAAGCAGAAAAGTGAGTTGAGAAATTCCACCGGAAAGGATCTCGATGCACACAGTGATGTGAACCCAGTGTTTGTCCACAGACTCTGCACCAGCACCATCGTGGGTGTGAGGGACTGCAAGCCAGCAAGGACTGACTGCGTGAGCTCCCGCAATCCGCACACACACACACACACACACACACACACACACACAGTGCCCCGCCAAGGACAAAGGTAAGTAGGAGAAGACATTTTAACTAATGAAGATTCCCCTAAAGTGTCAAGTATGTTGAATTGACTAGAATTATCTTCCTACCTCTGAGAGGCTATATGTATTTGGGAAGGAGAAGGAGGTACTGAGTCAGAAACAAAATTTACGCAGGGAGTGGTGGCGCACGCCTTTAATCCCAGCACTCTGGAGGCTGAGGTAGGAAGAACATTGTGAGTTCGAGGCTGGCTTGGGCTACAACAGGAGCGCAAGGCCGGCCTAAGCTACATAGTGCAACCCTGCCTCAAAAAACTAAGGCTGGGAGTTTGGCTCAGCGGCTTAAGCACCTGCCTGGCAGGCGTGAGGTTGTGAGTTCAATCCCTGGTGCCGCCAAAAAAAAAAAAAAAGAAATAAAATTCAATTGCAGAATAACAAAAAAAAAGTACATACTTTGCCCACCTGAATTTAGGGTTCTAAGAAACTCAAAACTACCTCACACATTGTGTGTTTCATATCATTTCCAAACTGCTCTCCATGAGGGCTGCACCAATCTGTGCTTCTCTAATAAACACCTAAGAGCACCATTTCCCCACACCCACACCAAGATTCATTGCCAATCTGAAAAGTACACTTTTTTAAAAAAGAATTAAGTTCACTTCTTTCCAACTGAACAATCAGTTACGTTCACTACCCATGGTATTATGAATCCTGTCCACACCAGCTCTTGGCATAGAAATGGGAAGGGAATATCCAACCAATTTTAATGAATTTGGAGCAGCAAGTTCTTGGCTAGAAAAATATTGTGGCTTATTGGGGGATGTTGTTACTCTGGGGGTTGTGAACATCATGTGCAAGTCAGCATCCAAATGGAAATGACTTTATTAGAAGAAAGCAGGAGGGGAATATTGTGTGGTGGCCTTTGAAGCTCACCAAGGACAGAGCCTCCATTGCCGGGATCCCCGGAGCAAGGAGTTACCCCTGCCCATCCTGCAGGCCAGTTCGTCCCATCTTCCTCTCCCCATCACTCTCACCATCTACCAGGCCCTGGACATGACCCAGGGCATCCACTCTAAGTCCCTTGTCACTGCTCTAAATCTTTGCCTCTTTTTTGCACGAATACATAGATTTTCGGGCTGAAGGGGGCCTCACAGGTCGCAAGGTCTGACTACAGATGCTCTTCGACTTACAATGATGGGTCCAGATAAACCTTCCTAAGTGGAAAATGTTGCACATTAAAATACACTCCACTCACGTAACGCACCACACATCCTAGCTCAGTATCACAGCACACTGTAGAGCTTTGGGTGTTTCCCTCACGACCTCAGGGCTGATAGGAAGGTGCCACACCTCAAGGGAGTGTCTACCGCGTTTTGCTAGCCTGGGGAAAGATTCAAGTTCAAAATTCAAAGCAGTGTCTTCTAAATGCATTCACTTTTGCACCATCTTAAATCAATCCATTATAAGGCAAGGACCATCTGTACCTAATATGCTTAAACTTTCCTATTGCTGCATCGTTCCTTCCCATACGGCCCATCCCACCCTTGAATCTTTGACTGCAGTAGGTCCTCTTCATAAAGACCTACAAATCAATCTGTAAGTGCCACGCTTCTCCAAGGACACACAGCATAGGGGACCCTCCCCCTTCCACATGACAACTCTCATTACTTTGAGGACAGACTCCTATTCCCCTCTTCCATGTTAGTTCCCATTCCTTCCCAGTGGTATAACAAATTACCACAAACTTAGTAGCTTCAAATAAAGGAAATCCCAGGCAGCATGGTGGCATATGCTTCTAATCCTCACTTGGGAGGCTGAAGCAGGAGGACCACAGTGAGTTCAAGGCCAGCCTGGACTACATAGTGAGACCCTATCTCCAAAATTAATTAATTAAAATAAAAGGAGATGTCTTGTCACACAGCTCTAAAGGCCTGTCAAAACCTGAGTTGTCAGTTGGGTTGGTTTCTTCTAAAGAGTCTACCTAATTGCCCCAAATACCAATAGATAGCATTTGCACTGATACTTACAAATATTTTTTAGATACAGTGTACACAGAATATGATAATATTGTAGTCTCACTGCATAAACAATGGAGGTTGTTCTGACGGAAGAGCCCCACTATGTAAGACCCACCCACTCTCAGCAGGGATCCACATCCCAGCATCTTGGAACCCATCTGTGGTCCTCCTCCAAGGTAAACACACACACACACACACACACACACACACACACTCTGTGTTGGTTACTTTTCACTCCTTGCTGGGACAAAACACCCAACACCCAAAATGAAGGAAGAGAAGGTTGATTTAGCTCACTGTTCATGGACATTTCAGTCCATAATCAGCTGGTTCCAAGCCAGGGTGGCATGGTACTGGGGCAACACTTCAAGGTATTAGCCAGAGCAAAAAGCAGTCAGAGCAAAAGGGGGCAAGAGCAAGCCTCTTTTTCTCCCTTATATCGTACACAGGCCACCCCCTTCCTCCAGGGTAGGTGCAGCCTCACAAATTTCCTTGCCTTCCCTTGCACAGGACGAGAATGTTTACAAAGTAAGAACACTGGCTCCCTGCTGAGTCTCTCAGTTAAACTTCTAAACTTCTCAAGTTGATACAACGTATCAACCACAGCACATACATACATACATACATACATATATGCATACACACACACACACACACACACACACACACACACATACAGCCTGAGCAAGCCCTGCTACCCACTGTGTCAGTCAGCCCTCCAGAGAGACAATCTGATTGGTCATTACCCAGTCAGTGAGTTGGCTAGGCTTGGACCTGATTGTCCCCCTGCCAGGCAGATTTCCTCCAAATTAAATAAGAGCAACAGGAGAAAGAGCTAAGGAGGAGCTGACCTCGGGTGTGAACCCTCCGGTCCCTAGCATGGTGTCTGTCACCTAACAAACCCCCAAAACATAGCTCAGCTGCCAGAGCCGCAGATGACTGAGACCGCCGAGATTCCTGATGCTGATCTCCCGAGGGAAGGTGCAGGTGGGTGGGGGAGACACTGAAGATGGGCTGCTCCATGCAGAACTATTTTAGGAAAACAAAGGTTTTACGTTTTTCCCATGGCTTAGATTTTTAAGCATTCTCAATGAATCTATTCTGTGCTTTAATAAAACCCCCAAAGACTTCAGTTTTCGAGTGCTACATGTTCTACAGTCATCTTCCAGAGCCTGGCAGGTTCTCTCAGTGCCTTCCCACACGTGCCCCTCAGCAGGGGCTCCGGGATGCTCTGGGCCCAGGGGAAGGGTGGGCCAGACAGACTAAAACCGGAAGGGGCTGAACTATCTGAACTCCATGCCTCACACCAGGGTCCTACTCTCCTATCCTGGGGCCAGGTACAGCAAAGGCAAATGCGCCCCGAAACACAGGCATGGTGTGCCGACCTGCTCCCCAGCACCCACACCCTGTTCTGAAATAATGAGCACCCTGGGCTCCAGAGTCTGGATGGACAGCTGAGCGCAAATCCTGGCTCTCTGTTTCATTAGCCACATATATTGGTTAGGGTTCACCGGAGGAAAACATTTAATAGAAAATATACGTATGATTATACAAGGACGAGAATCAGAAAAGTAGGTTTATGGGACCAGAATCAGAAAAGTACCAGTGGCCATCTTCAGGATCAGAGACAGAAGGATCCATAAGATTTGTCTCTCAATATGAGTAATGTTATTATTTAATCCAAATTAATTCAGTGTACCGTGTGTACCTGATCTCAATATAGTGACACATTTAACAAAACATGGGCCAACAATGGGTAAGTTCCTGGAAGTGATTTTTCTTTTTATTTGAATTCCTCAAAGAATGTCAAAGTATGTCAAATTCATTCCCCATCATAGTGCTTCTTAATAACTCATTTGCGCTTCCTTTAAGGCTTTAATTTTCTCACCCCTCAGCTACTCACACACTTTTACAGCGTTCTTCTCCCTGCCCCCTCTCTTCCAATCACCTCCCTGCCCGAACACATTTTTTCCTTCTTTCAGTACCGGGCATTGGATCCAGAGTTTTTGCACTGAGTTACATCCCCAACCCTTGTTGAGTCTTTTTTCTTTTAATTTGGGTCTTGATAAATTTCCCAGGCTGGGATTGAACTAGCCATCCTCCTGTCTCAGCCTCCCAGAGTGCATTACAAGTGGGCACCATCATAACTGTCTGCCAAAGCACTCTTTCACCCCTTCCTCCCTCTCCTTCTTCTCCCCAAGTCTACGTTCTTTCTCTCTGTGGTACACCTTTGCCTTTTAGGATACAATTTCCCAGCCTATGCTTCTCTGTCCGTCTTCCATCCCATAATAACCATGACTGTCTCTACAAATGTTGCATGTTTGGGGCAGAGGAAATAGGGATGCTAGAAAAAAATGAAGCGTTTAACCCACAAGCACCAGTGCCTCAAATACAAATGCTGTGCTGTGTCACACGCACAAATACGCCACAGAAAGCCACATCCGCACACACACGTGCACAGGGCGTGTGCACATGTATGCACTATAGCAGTGGGGGTGAACCTATGGCGCCATGCCACAGCGGGCACATAGAGCCCTCTCTGTTGGTGCATGGGCTAAGTCGCCCCAGCCAAGGTTTGACAAATTATCAGCACGCACACGACAGCAAAGATCGCATTAGCTGTGCAAAAGCATGCCAAATGCAAACTTTCAGCTTTCCATAAAAAGCTATTTGTATCATTCAAAGCTCTGCTATTGTATTTTTTTAAGACAAAAGATGTTAACGTATGAGTTTTGCTTTTTGTTTTCTAAACTAAAACTTCAGTCCTGTATTCATATTTAACTGCAGTGTTGGCACTTTTTGATAAATAAGTGGGTTGTGGGTTGCAGTTTGACCACTTGGTGTCTAAAAGGTGCGCCATCACTATACTATAGCATCCAGCATGCAGGTGCAGCATACACAGGAATGTCTGTGCCTACGTGTCAAGCGTAAATGGCATTAGTGCATTAGTGTGGGCACACCAGTTCCACCGCTCTGCGTTCCAGGCCTGTGTCAAATTGAGAAAGCCAGGGCAAGCAGTGGCCACACCAGCTGCCCACAGTCTGTCTTCCCTCCCACTTGCCTTAAGAAACAAAGACAGTTTAGCAAGAACTCCCCAGCTAAGCGGTTTTTTTAAGACCTTCAGCCAGCGGCCGCCAGACTGAGCCGAATGTCTCACTTTATTAGTGAGTTTGGCCTTGGGTGTCTGGCTGTTTGATCAATCCTGCCGGGGGTCAGTGATATTTCCTCCAGCCCCGCCGCCCCTGCCCTGCCTCTCACCACACCTGATGAACAGCATGCCCCTGGACCGCTGATCACCTATTGATTTTCTAGCTCGAGGCTGCATCCACCGCCAGCTGCCATCCCCAGCCCTGTCATCAGGACCACTTGGTGACTAACTGATCCCCCAGCCCCTCCTGGCCCCCGCCCCTCGCTGCAGGCCCAGCTCCCTCAACACTGGCCCACCCTGCACATCTTGCTTTCTCTGGGTCCAGACCCTGCCCTCGCTGTCAGGGTTTTGTGCGTGGATGCCAAAGTCAAAGTCTTTTCCCAGTGACCCCTGTTCTACTGGGTAACCAATCTTTGAGGTCCAATTTGATGACCTTGAACAGGCCAACCTCATACCTTAGTTTATCCTTGATTCATCTCCTTAAACCTCAGTTTCCTCATATGTACACCTGGGGCAATTTAAGAATCTACCCATCAAATATACAAATATACAAGGCGTGGGTTTCTAAAGTGTGCTCTGCACACCCCTGGGAATCCCAAAGACCCTTTCAGAGGGTCCATAAAACTCAAAACTATGTTGGCAATATGATGAAGGTGAAAATGTCTTCCTTTCTGCCAATGAAAACCATTTAACACTCACTGAAGTCTGCCAGGGGTGTGATATCTCAGAAACCTGAATGCAGAAGAACACCAAAGTATCTCCTATTAAGCCTGATGGCACAAAAATGTCAAACAATGTCACACTTCCTTCACCCTAAATTCTGTGTGTTGAGAAATATTATTATTGATCATAAAAATGTTATTTACATTAACATTTCTCTTTTAAATAAATTATAAACAAATGTTATCAAAATATCTCAGTTTTGACTCCTAAAATGCTAAGTAGCGAGAGTACAACCCACATTAACAAGAGCGTTTGAGAGTCTTGATAATTTTTAGGAGCATAAGAAGAGGCCTGAAGACCAAAAAGTTGGAGAACTGCTAGCACAAGCTGCTAGCACTGAGCCTGGTTCCCTGAATGTACTCAGGAAGCTACTAGGATGATTGGGAGTAATTATCACTGGGAGTTAGAGTGATAGCTAGGGGACCTGGGGTCCAGGTTTGAGGGGATTGGGACCCGGTTAGAAATTATATCCTGCTCAGGCAGGAATTATATCCAGCTCAGTGGTAGAGCATTTACTGAGCATGTACAAAGTTCCTCAGCACTGGAGAAAAAGAGAGGGAGGGAGGGAGAAAGAGAGAGAGATAGAGATGGAAGGAAGGAAGGAAGGAAGGAAGGAAGGAAGGAAGGAAGGAAGGAAGGAAGGAAGGAAGGAAGGAAGGGAAAAAAGAGGGAGAAAATGCAATCTAGTCCCTACAGCCAAATAGCAGCGAGGTAGGGTCTCCTCGGCCAGCTCTGAGGACCGTCCCTACTCTGCTCCCAACAGCCCTCTTTTTCCAGCTCTTATTGTCAACTGGGGGTTGGGGGGTCGGGGTGGGGGTCCAGCACCCTCTCAGAGGTATGGCAGCACCAGGCTGGCCTACCAGGCAGCCAGCATCTGGCATTGGTTGCACCTCTGACAACTGTGGCCTTGGAGGTTCCCTGAGGCAGACAGTGGTGCAAAAAAGGAAGAGGTTGGGCAGCGGAGAGGTGAGCACAGCCGCTCCTGGTTCGCACTCACCACGTCAGGCAGCGTTGAAATCACTTTTGAAAAGCTAAGCATTTGATCCTTGCAGCAGTCTTAGGAGGAGTCTTTAAAATATACCCAGAGTGATTTTGTTGTAACAGACACAATAAGATGACAGACACAGAGACCCCTGGCTTCAAAAATGAGTTTACTATGGAACTCAACAAGAAAAGACGTACCACATCGGGCAAGGCTACAGAGGGTAGCACTAGGGTCAGTCAGGAGGTAGAAGGAGTTAAGAGATATCAGACAAATGCCCGGTGGTGTTTTGTAGGGAAAGAATGGGTGGGGCATGGTGAGCAAGGTGGAACTGGCTAGATTCAATAACCCGAGCAGGCTTGAGCCTGTCGTGGCCATCCCTTATTCTCCAGCATGTGGCTCTGGAGTGATTTCAGGCAAGGGAAATATTGGCTTTGAATATGAGGCTTTTATAAAAGTGTGGTTGGAATGTGGGCTGCCTAGGAAGGTCAGGCTCACAGGCAAATTGTCACTGAATTCAGGAATTAGTCTTGGGAGGGACATTCTCTTCCTGGAAAAGTAGGGCCCAGATCATAAAATAATAACATCATAAAATAAAAGCACACAACTATTGATGCATTACTGTTGTTATTATCTTCACTTTACAGATGAGGAAACTGAGGCAGAGGCTAAGGATCATGCCAGAGGTCACATAGTAGGCAAGTGACAGCAGGACTTGAATCAGGGCACTGCGGCTCACAGGGCCCGGCCCTTCACTACCATGGCACACCGCCTCCCAGAGGCTGCATCTGAGGCGGGGCGACTCACTGGCTGCTCCCCACTGTACCAGAGCCCAGGGCGGGAGGCGAGGTGGGCTCGTAGTGTAACTGCTGCCTCGTGTCCCGGGCACAGGTGAGCACAGACCTGGGGTCAGGCTGGAGCTCCCGTCACCACACTCCTGGGCCACGCTCTTGGATAGGCGCCAGGTCTCCCGTTCCTGGACGTGGCCACCCTGGCCACTCAGGCTGCAACTGGAATGCCTGCTGTGGGCAGAAACACAGGTGAGGGTGGGCTGGGATGCTCTGAACACCCCAAAGGACCCTCAGATTGCCATGTCACCCCCTGATTTTTGTGTGTCGTCATCAGATGCTGTCCTTACACCCCTGTCCAACATCTGCCCAGACTCCACTCGGAAGGACAACGGCAGGCTAAGTCAGAATTGAGAACGCCATAAAAATTTGCTGGTGTTTTTCGGTTTTTGTTATTATCATAAACTGGACTTGTAAAGTGGGGAGATTCCTGCATTCCTCCTGTAGGTGGCCAACATTCAAGGACATGGTGGGTAAATTCCAGCTTTCGGCAAAGTGGAGAAGAGGACCTAGTAGTGACCGGTAGAGAAGTTTAAAGGTGTCCTTCCGCTCCCAGGCGCTCAAGTCGGGACCAAAGCAGCTGGGAGAGTACTTGGGTGCGGGGGTCTCCAGCACGCGCAGGGCAGGGTCACAGAGTTTCCCACTACTCCACCGTTCGCCACCAGTGGGACATGGAACAAGACCTGAGTGTCCCAACTGTGCAAACGCGGGGCGCCAGCGCCCCCTGCCGGGCACTGCATGCAGCACGGGCCCAGACCTTCTCGGTGGACGCGCAGGACTCCGACTGAGAACCAGCCAGGAAACAGGTGACGGAAGTCCGGCCCCGCACAGCAGGGAGAGAGGCTCCGGGTCTCCGAGGCCATCCGCAAACCTCAGGGCGTGGGTCCTCGCAGGGGCCACCCAGAGAGTTTGCCTCTTCTCCTGGCTGAGGCCTTGGATGAGAGTAAGTCACAGGCTGGGCTTGGGGATGCTGGGATGGAGGAAGGACCGCCTCCAGGAAGCCATTCTGTGCCCCAAGATCGGATTGGCTAGGACTGAGAACCCCTGGGACTATTACTTAGAACTTACCCAGGGCTTTCCAGCGTTCTAGTCTCAGGTCCCTGGCCTGCTTAGGGGGCAGCTCAGTGTCCCACAAAGCCAGGTGGAAACTGCGTGGCCTTGGGTGACCCAGCCTTGGAAGCCACCCAGCATCACTTCACACTACCCCACGGGTCGAAACAGCCCCTCCCCGGCATGCTCGATTCAAGAAAAAGAGACAAGATTCTGTTTCTGCACATGGGAGTGCTGGGGCCTCGCAGGTGCTCTTCCGCACAGCCCACTGAGGCCTCTCTCTCCATGACAGCTTTGTGGCCTGGGTGAAGTGACCACTCCCTCGTTCTTCCTCCATACTTGGGTGCTCCCGCCTAAAACCCAGGATTGCTCTCTCCATCCCTGAGGATGAGGGATTTCCTGAACCAGTTGCAACAGTGGGAGCCAGGAATTTTGTGCAACGGAGAAAGAATGCTGTAGCAGAAGGCTAAAGCTGCTTCCACTGCTTAAATCCAGATAAGGAAAGAGAGGTGGGGACGTGCGGGGAATAACAGAGACATCCAGGCACTGGAGGAAGAGTTCTTCACACTGCCTCTGCCCCTGAATGTCTGTTCTACCAGGTTCCCAGAAACCGGGGAATAAAATGCAGGATTCCCTTCCCCTTAACCCATTGCAGTAAAGACAAGCTATCTGGGGAGTCACCGCCTCCGTTGGCCAGCAGAGGGCAGCACAGCGCCACCCAGCAGCTGCGGAAGCTGAGCGATTGGCTGGATTTCTTGGCTAAGGACGGTCTACAGCTTGAGACAGCACGTGAGCTCCAGAGGAGCGGGGCCTGTTGTGTTGACTGCTGCATCTCCCAGGCCTGGTATGCAGGAGACAGTTCACACTTGAACGTTGGATTCTGTGCTGTGTATGCATGGGAGCTGTTGTCTCTGGCCGGCAAGTGCCTCTGGGTGTCTCTGACTGTGTAGAGTCTGAGGGGGTCCATCAGGCTAGCTTCTGGGGTTCTCAGCAGGTTCCTGAAGCCACCACTCGTATGCGGTGCCCAGCAGCTCCACACGCCTTCTGCTTACAAGTGCTGCCCTGGAAACTGCGGTGTGCCAAGCTCTTGAGCAGCAGAGGCTCCACGCCAGGACCCCTGGGGTCTCCTACACACATTCTCGCCTAGGCTCAGCCCTGGCTGCCTCAACTTCTGCCCATCTGGGGGGAGGAGAGTCATCACTGCATCTGATCCTTTCTTGGGGTGCCTTCTTGTTTCTTTTTTTTTTTTTTTTTTTTTTTTTTTTTTTTTTTTTTTTTTTTTTTGTATTTTTTTTTATTTTATTTAAAAGAAAATAGACACAGAAGATAGAAACAAAAAGCATGAAAGACAAACAACAACAACGACAGATCTGATACAATTACACTGTAGGTTTACACTCTGAGGTGGTTGAAGTTTGACAGTAGTTACAATATCACATATCGTTACCTTCATAGGGGTTGATCATATTGA